>JAVTVY010027874.1:0-10107 GCA_036873755.1 Hanleya hanleyi
AACAAAGGAGGTGTTCGCTTTAGATGGATATTTTTCCCTTCGCTCGCTTCGAGAGTCGCTCTCTGCTGCTCTATTGTCTCGCTCCGAGCCGGCCGGTAAATTGTGACGTAATGCTCAGGTATTCCCCAACTCTTTGTCAGACAGGCGAGGCCAGTCTAATGGGAAATTCTGGTTCATACGGTTATCATTAGTATTCTGATGAACGACCCAGATATTTACGAACAATAATCAGTTATATTAATATATAAACCTACTCGAAAACTGAAAAAAAATCACTGCCAAAAGTTCAGGGAACAATATAATTAAGGAAGTAACTGCAAAAAAGAAAAAAAAAACGTATTGGCACATGCATTAACACTTCAGAAATCAAGCCTCATCAAGCATCGTCAAGGCCTTGATATAAGACAATTTTAACCTTTTATATTTTCAATTCACAGTTACAAATTTCCGCTGCCCTAAGACGAAATTATATATGTGTAACAATAATTTTTTTGCTCTGCTGGATCGTCAGAATATTCAAATACTGAACAATTGGTCTGACTTTGTGTGTGGAGTTGTTTGCGTGCAATTCTATTCACGAATTATAATGAAATTAGGGATTATGTGCGTTAGGGGTTCGCTGTCTTTATTTCACGTCCAAAATGGAGATGGGAGAAAAAAGGGGGAAAAGGGGGAAAAAATCAATAAAAAATCAAATCAAATCAAAAAAATCGGGGATTTGGGGATTCGAACCAAAATGTTGATTTCCTTTTAATCTGTAGTCCGACACTGTAACCATTCGGCAAAGCAGCTGTTACAATTATCAACTTGATGAATGTGCCGATTGGCGGTGAACTACACCCTTTCAGAGCATTACAAACTTTTTGACATTTTTCAATATTATGAAAATATGACACCTTTAACCAAAACGATTCTTCAGTATCATTTTGGATCAAACCTACCGCATTTCGATATGTAAGACTCGTTTTGGTTAAATGTATCATATTTTATATATGATGGGAATTCCCTTCAGGAATATCGCCAAAAATTGCAAAAACAAACAAATGCTTATTTTCTAATACTCGTAATATTTTTTTGAAAAATCTCTTCTCGGTGAAAATTGAGAATATGAAAATTCAGTATTTTCTCTCTCAAGCTAATAACTTTTAAAGTTAGCGAGAGGAAATTATATTTTCGATGTATAAACGCAACACACTAAGGAAAAAAATACGGTCAAACCGAACACCTGCTTTGTTTATGTTACATTTTCGATGTGACCGTCAGTTGTTGCGTCAAGATGTTGGCAAACAGGCGGAATTGTTTCTAAATCCACAGAGTTGATAGCCAAACAATATCAAAACTGTCTTCGTGTCAAATCACGCATAATTATTTTAGGCAAAAAGTTTAGCTAGGGAGACACCTTATTGCTAGGCTTGCATATACTCTAACCATTCCCACATGTCCTCACAATATTTCAGTGATATCTATAATTAAGTACGAATTATTATCGTAAGTATATGTAATTTAATGTTAAGATGTCAGTTTGCTCGGTCAGTTTGCAGAGCAGTTACAATTGTGCTTTTAGGTGAAGTTGGATTATGGAAGCATGCGCTTTTTTCCTGTCCTCAAATGGAAATATTCGGAGTTCTCGCCTATGCAAATGCCGGTGGTATAATATAAGCTTGGGTATGTCTCTTAACCATTTCATTCTTGAGTAAAGACAATTATATTACACATGTGAAACTTTCGGTCCTCCAGTCTCGCCATACTCATATTCTCTCAATTTATTCACCCAAGAATAACAATCTCGTGTTGCGATTATTGATCAAATGTAAGTGAATAACTCATCATACTTACCGATCGGGAATTATATTGCGGAGAAGATACAGCAGGGGAAAAGGATCCGCATATAATCTACAGATTACATTCTATTAGGAAGCCTTTTTCTATATAATGAATATATATTATTAGCTAGTAACATTTTGTAAAAATATTACTCATATTTTCGTTACCAAATGTCTGCATTAGTGCAGGAATCTAGCCACTTAAATTAAATATATGAAATATGATTATTTTGTTGTTCCAAACCAAAGTTCGATTATAGCGACTGTATTAACGACATTTTACTCATATAAAACACACAGTTATATTCTGTTAATAAGAGAAAGCAAACGAAAGAAGACAAGTGAATATTTAAACAGGGGTGTCAGTTCTGTAGCTTGTGTACTGTTATACATGCGCAGTGCATTGTGGAAGCGAGACCTGAGTCCTCCAGTTACCTGTATCAGAAAATACAATAAAACGGTTGATTGCGGCTTCTATCGGCTAGGAAATCCATTTTCAGTCATGTCAAACCAACGAGAGGGAGAAAATTCCGCTATCGGTTGGACGCATCGATAAGATGTAATTTGATCTTCCTGGCTGTAGAACTAAAGAAATCGCCGTGATGTCCATGTCAGGATTAGCAAAATTTCGCCAGACAGGATTATGAGCGACCAATAACTTCCAATGTCGAGGCGCGAATGACCGAGAAGCTTATCGGGATTTCGGCTCATTCGGACCGACATACGGCTATGGGTGACTTGTAATATCTCCAGTTTATCTCGGGGATTAATATTTTAATGGTGTTTCAAATACCAACGTAAGTAGCTGAACTACCGATTTTAAATACATAGGTAATAAGTCAAGGAAAAGACGATATAATCCGAATGAGCCAACAATGGTAATGGAGAGCGGTTCAGACCAAACTCTGACTCATAGTGTTATAGATTTGGGAAATGCAGTTGCTTTTAGATGAAGAACTCATCTTTCTAAAAATGATTGAGAGAAATATCGATAACCTTTCTCAGATCGTCACCACACATGTTACATTTATGCAATAACTCACAGTTCTATACAGTCTAGGTAAACGAAGATGGTAAATCAGGGGAATACCATCTAGACGTAGCGATATGAAATTTCGTGCGAAATGTTCGCCGATATTCTACGAGATTCCATAATGAGTCAATCACGACAATTTCTACCTCTTCTCTCTGGCATTGATGGACGTTCAGTTCACGGAGATTATCCTCTTCGCGCGGCACAATTTTCTGATATTTTCTACCCCCTAACAAAGCCAGACTTTTCGGCGGGTGTAAACTCTTCACGGTTTACCACGCACACTGTCTGGAAGTGATGCCATATTTGGATACTGTTTCAGGATAATGTTTATATATTAGTCCTCGTGCTACCGTGTGTAATTACTGTGGGCGGAATTTTGAAATTGTTTCACCAAGCTAGCCACCTGATTGGCTAACAAATGTAGTTCAAAATTCACACGAGATTAAGCGCTGAAGTCAGATATAATATTCCGTGATATTATATCTGAGTTTACTGAGATTGAGTTCTATACACATTTTGCCATTTTCTATTCTGGAAGAGAAAACACTTTACCATTTAATGTTTGAACTAAATATATAGCTGTTTATGTTAAGCATATGTAGCCCCTCGGTTCTATAATATTGTCTGACGACAGTGTGAAACTTCTTCATATTTTAATGATGATCAAACTAATTACCGCAAATCAAATCTCAACTGTGACCGGGAAATTGTGTGTCCACATCCAAATTAGTTGGTAATGACAAGTGTATATCCCTTGGCTACATGTGTTAGTTAGGCGGTGTTATCATCGTACTGCAGTTATGCCTCCGCTAATGATGAACTGGAATTCCTCTCACTCATTAACGGAGGTACGTTTGCTTTTTTTTTTGCAGGGAGAGCCGCGTTGATAAGATGACGCGCCGTCTGCGCTTCCGTTCGCCTCCAATACATTGGACTTGAATGTTTACTGGTATTATTCCTAAAATAGCAGCAATAAATAGTCCAGAGGGGTATTCTAATAAGAACCTTGTTCCATAATGTCTTTTCTGGGATCATTCCAGTTGCTCCTTGTCAACTTATACACCATAACGAATGAAGCGAGGTATCTTGATTTTCGTATGACCGAACATCATGAATTCCATATCTCCATGGGGATGTCCAGATGTTCTGATGTCCATATCTCTGCGTGGATGTCCATCCGTCCTCACTTTTTCTCTTAGCGGGATTAACAAAAGCATATTTACCATACATCAATAAAATGTTCTACATCTGTTCGTAATGCTGTTTCATTGAGCTACTCAATTGCCTGTGGCCGAGTGGTCTAAGGAGCTTCGCTGGTGACCGCTAGCCTCACACCGCTGAATCGGCACGGATTCGAGCCCAGCTGTCCCATGTGGGGAATTTTGTCAGTTACTTGTCGAAGGGCGGTGGTTCTCTCCGGGTACTCCGGCTTCCTCCCCAACCAAACTGACAGTTACCATATGAGTGAAATAAACTTGAGTGTGACATTAAGCCAAATTCCCTCCCTCTCTCCATCCTCAATTGAATTGATTGTTTATACGGACATTTCGCTTCTATGATTGCACGAGGTCTTCCCAATACATACTATTGAAACATGCTACATGCTCCGATTACATTATCAATCTGTTACTTCGAGTTTTTGCATTTGCCGGTTTTAACATTACACTAGTGCACTATACTAGTGGGTGAGTGCCAGGGGGCATATGTGTTTAAAACATCAGCCATAGCTTCCCGATGTATGAATTTCATTGAGAGTACTTCAGCACTATGACTTTAAACTTCGTACTTTAAAGTATCTCAAGCTGAACATTTCTGTGTCTCAGGTGCAAGACAGCACACAAAGCTTCCGAATGCATTATAGTCGTTGAATTCACTCTGAACGCTCGTTACATATTATGGTATAGAGGTACTATATCAGTAATGCCAATGGCTGTGTATGTTTGTATTCCAATCTACTATTTCCTTTTAATCTTTGACAAAGTTCGTTATATATACTGATATCAACATAACGTTTCCCCGCAATGGAAAATCAGATTAATTTCCTTTCGGTAAATCTCGTGTTCAGAGGCGAACTGATCTAACCGTTCAGTAGCATCTTACAATGGGGAGGAATGAACTTAACCCTACCTGGCCTTGGGGAGGGGGGTCACTTTGCGCGCCCCTCCCCCCCCCCACCCCTTGTTGGATTTTTGCTCTCATCTTTGGAACGACAACAAATTAAGAGCTGAAACTCCCTGACTTTTTAGATTATCATATTGGGGTAATGTTTTGCCTATTTGCATGACCCCACGAGCAGAGGATGTTGGGTGAATTCAAAATGGCGGCCATGTGGAGTATCAGGAAAGTGATGTTTTCGTCATATTTCTTCACAATTTTAGCTTTTCTGTGTGGAAAAGTGAGTAAAACCTATTTTATGTCTAAATATTTGATGCAGTTTTTATGAAGAAAACACAAAAATAAAAAATTCGAAAATTCGGACCGAAAAATCGTCAAAAAATGCTTTTTTTGAAAATGACGTCACAGTGACGTCATCGTGGCGGCCATCTTGGGATGTATTACATTTTCTTAATGATAGCAAAAATATTTAGGGGGGCACCCCCCCCCCCCCAAGGCTGCGATACACCCCAAATCGCCCAGGCCAGAGAGGGTTAAGAAGTATTCGCATGATGCCTGCCAGAAACAGTAATTATAGAGCGAGTTAGTACATCTGATGATGCTGACAGGGAACAGTCGTTGTGTGTAAATATCTTGTCATTACCTGATTCACAATTTGGAAAGTTCGTTAATTATTTCTAATGATCGCGATGTACAAGTGGAAGGCCTTGCACCAACGGCTTATCCGGTGTCCGTTAAATGTAACGATTTTAGTCAACGTCACAAAACCTTATTCTTGTGAAATTTTCGACATATAGAAAGCGCAGTTAGCTCTTTTCCGCAAGGCTGTCCTACTCTTCTTGGCGTTTATATAAACGAAGATTTCACACAGTTTGGTTACCGCCTGTCCAAATCACTGCTACATCTGAAAAAACAAGACAAAATCCACAGCACTTGGACTTATGATGGAAACATTTTCTTCTGGGTCGACGAAAACAGCGAAAAGAAACAAATACAGCGTGAAAGTGATCTGAAAGTTCTCCGGGACGAATTAGCCTTCAAGTAAAAAATAATGTCTTTCTCTGTCCTAAGATAAGACAGATAACATTAACTTAACTGGCCACAGATTTTGCGACAGTTTTGATTAAAAATCATGTTAATTCAATGCCGCAAAGAATGTTTCAAGTAGTTTTCTTATTTAGTCATTTTGTGTATACATTTCAATCAGATGTAATACACTATTTTGATGTGTAAATTGTATCATCTCTATCTATTGTAAACGCACATATGTTATTACACACACATTGTTAAATGATCTTCAATACATCGGGTATTTTACGGTCATGTGCTTGATATTATAGATATACATGGCGTAGATTACACCGAATATGTTTTTGTTCAGTTGCCTATCTCCATATTGAAGTAACTTTTTGTCTGCGTGTCAACTATGTGTGTTTTTATTGGTCCTTTTTCAGTATATCCCGAAATCACTCCGGGTTAAGTAAATGACTATTTCGTTCATTCTGTATCCCTCGCCACCAATTCTTTGTTTCAGCCTCATTTTCCAATTTTCCGAATGGCATGGTATTCTTGGGACTTGTGCATCTATCAAACTGTACTGTATTGTTCGCGCAAGCTTTCTTTGGGTCCTGTGCGATCTAAATGCAAATGAACGGTGTCAGTTACTCAAACAATTAACCTTGTTCTTTCTGGGTCGAGTCCTTTAATTGCGTGTGTTGTGTTTGCTCACAGGCGAATACTTCGACGTCGTATTATCTTGCAGAATGAAATCTACCCAACTGTTGTTGTTTTTTCCCCTTGTTGCCTTTTACTAGTCATTTAGCCCCATCAAGGCCTGTAAGCTGTGTGCCCCTTCCAGTGACGTAACTTGTATGAATTCTTTGTAATAAACTTTAACGCTCTGTCCCATAAATCAAATCCAATACAATTAGCTATGGCATAGATCGGGTATTCTTTTACAGTTAAAGTATAATCGGCCGCACCCGACAATTTAATGTATCTCAACATATGTATATATACACCACCATCACCTGAAAACTTAATCTACAGCCACTGTGGCTGTATTGATCTTACTCGTGCTTTTCTTGTATATAGTTCTGTTTATTTTGTTGTGTCCACTTTCTGTTATGCATGCATATATTTCGGATTTGGTCGCTCTGTTATGTCTTGATGATTGATCCTGGGTAATGACTCAGAGAGCTACCGTGCGGCCATTGGTTCGTTCGGATGCGTTTCAATACGACGTGAAAATGGTTCATTCTGCCGTTTCAGCGAAATTCTAAAAACGTTTCTCAAATACTTAAGCCGAACTTTACAGTCATTTCTTTACCTACCAAATTTGCTTCAGCCTTCTCTTCTTACTATACTACACTGCACATTTACTGATTAACATATTGCTACTTTTATCCGGCGACGTTGAAAACAAATCCGGGTCCTAATAACACTGCACACAATTTAATTTCCTATATTGATATTGATATTTTCGCTGTGACCGAAAGCCATCTTACCTCTGCTGTACCTTCAGATTCTCTTATACTTTCATGGTTTCAAAAACAATTTCCCCGAGACCGTTACGAGGCTTGGGGTGGTGTATGTTTCACAGAGAGTTGCTGCTACTCGCCGCCTTGAGCAGGAAAGCAAAGATTTAGAAATGATCGGGACAGAGATCCACGAAAAACCAAATACCCTTATTTGTACACTCTACCGTCCCCCTAAAACAGATGTTAGTAAATGGCAAGTTATATCCGATAACATAGAAAATGCGACAGAAGTACACAGGAATGTAATGCTTTAAGGAGATATAAATGAAGATCTGCTCAACCCTCTAAATCGACATCTGAAACACAATATTAATAACTTTGGCATGTCCTAATTAATCAAAGAACCGACTAGGCCGCATCCAATACCCTACTTGACCCAATTATCTGCAGTCATAAAGGTTTTGTCATCGACTCTGGGATTTTATCAAATTTTTGCAGTGATCACTGCCCTGTGTATGTTAATCGCCAATCAAATTGTCCTAAGATGCCAAGTTACAAGCGACTTGTCTGGCAATATGACAAAGCCAACTGAGAAATATTCCGAGAGAGGTTGAAAAATTACAATTGGAACGATATACTATATATCGATGAACTTCATGAAATGTGTTCCAAATTATCTGATATATTACTTTCTACCGCACAAGAAACAATACCAAACCGTTTAGTAACAATAACACCAAATGACAAACCCTGAATCATCTCTCAAGTTAAATCCGAAATGAAGCCTCGTGATAAGTTATTCAAAAGATCACGGAGAACTAAAAGAGAAAATGATGTCAATGAATATAAAAAGCAAAGAAACGTTACTTCTATAATTAAGTCTGCAAAAACTAAGCACGAACAGAAGATTGCAGAGAAAATAAAATCAGTACAAACTTTTGGCGGAAATTGTGTAAATCTTTCTTGAAACATTCAAATTCTAATCTCTCAGAAATCCCGCCGTTATTGAATAAAGAAAATGCATATGAATATACTATAATGGGAAAAACAAGTTTATTGAATGAATACTTTGCAGGAATTTGCATTTAGATGAGAGTAATGTTGACTCACCGTGTTTTGACCCATCACTTGCCTCGCCTGTACTATCGGAAATTGAAGTTCTTAAGTGTGACGTTTTAAATGTACTGAACGTTCTTGATATGTCTAACGCCCTGGGTCCAGATAGAATAAGTCCAGAAAATTTACATGAAGCTCGAAAAATAATTTCTCCGATCTTGACTCGGTTCTTTAACCGATCGCTGTACGCATGTATTTTTCCTACTGCCTGGAAATGTGCAAACGTGCAACCAATTGTAGAAAAAGATGATCCAAGTAAAGTAGAAAATTACAGACCGATTTCGCTGTTAAGCTGTCTCAGAAAGGTGTTTGAGCGTATTGTCTTCAGATATGTGTTCAATTTCTTGCATGATGTCATCTCTCCGTCTCAGTATTTTTTTTTTTACCAAATAGATCTACTGTCACCAAGTTACTAGATAATAATTTACCTTGACCTTAGACGAAGGAAAGGAATTTGTATTTATATTTTTTATATCTCTAAGGCCTTTGATCGTGTCTGGCACAAAGGTCCACTAGACAAATTGAAACGTTTAGGTATAAGTGGTAAACTGCTGGAATGGTTCGCGAATTACCTCAAAGATCGTCAACAGCGCGTTGTTTTGAACGGCGTTGAGTCTTAAGTTTATCTGGATAGGCGCGGGTGTCCCTCAAGGTTCTGTCCTCGGACCCCTTTTATTTCTCCTTTATACATGTATAAATGATCTACCTAATGGAATCATCAACAACATAAAACTATTTGCCGACGACACGTGCTGATACATACTTTCGGATAACTTGCTGCAGAACACGATATCTATCTCCGTAGATAATGATCTATTCAAAATCGAACAATGGGCTTGTAAATGGCTTGTAAATTTTAATGCAGTGAAAATCAAATCACTCATAGCATCTAAGCGCAGACAGTCATCTCAAATCAAATTTACTAATTTCACAATTAAAAAGCGGCTGGTCCGTCATTCATAATTCAGCCGTCATTCATTAAAGAATATCCGCGTCCATATCCAAAGATCTATTCCATATTCCATATAATATTATTAGCACCAAATTCCAAAAGACATAAACATAGGCTAGTTTCCTTCAAGAGAGAAGCGGTCGACAGTTTTCAATGATGCCAACAAGACATCATGATGTTCCAAAATATTAAATCAGTATCGCCGATCAGTATTCTTAATCCAAAATATTCGTTGTAAAGTTGTCATCTAGAGAATGATGTATCTGTCACGCTTTGATTGTGACTGTTCATATGAGCATCATGAGTACATGGGTTCATACGGCCCCTAGCCCCGGGTTAAGCGGAATTAGACACAAGTTACGAAACGTAACGCCATAGATCTTGCACGCTTACGCTCGAATTTTGCTATCAGTATGCGATATGTATCGCCAAATTTGAAAAACTTTAAGTGGAGGTGCTTGGTGGTATAGCCCTGTTTTATAAGTTTCTGCAACAATGTTTTGTGACGTTGATTAAAATCGTCACATTTAACACAGGATCCAGAAAATGCTTCTAGACGGGATATGTATACGCATATACGTATAT
>JAVTVY010027875.1:0-102761 GCA_036873755.1 Hanleya hanleyi
AAAAACTTAATGGAAGAGCGGGTTAATGAACTTAAAGACGATTTGGCAAATTTTGGTTTTCCGAAAGAGATTATGAAAACCGTTCTGAGTAAAGCCAAGTCACATAACATTATATTTTAAGAAACCCCAAGTTGATAACCCCAGATTATACAATCAGCATAATACGGAAATATATTCGAAAATTGTGCAAAATACGAACATACTGCGAGAGAGTCCCAAAATGGAAAATGTGATAAAAGTCGTGGAATCCATCTGATTCCATCCGTGTCATGTAGTTAGAGAACCTAATATCACGACATTCACATACTCTCGATGAGCTACATGTGTCATGTAGGGTCGATATTTACATTATGAATTCGAGTAGTGTCTTGACAGTAAAGCCCCAGTCACACTGTCAAGAATTGAGTAGGCGAATCACCGCGAACTGGAAAATCGTGTTCATTCTTGGCAATTCGTACTGGCACCTTTCGGGGGTTTTTTTGGTCGCAGATCTGACCGTTCTTGCCTATTCTCGGAGGGAGTGCGAAAGTTTTGAAATGTTCAAAACATTCGCCGGCCATGTACGATTAAATGGTACACGTATGGCATTCTTGGCACCATCCTACTGCGTTCTCGCATCCATTCTCCACCTATCGTGTATATTCGTGAGTAATCGTAGTAGTTCTTTCGATTACAAATCAGCAAGAATGTATGGTGGCCGATAAGGGACATCGCTGCATTGTTTCAGGTATGTGGTTTGGTAACACGAAGGCAGGATGCGAAGCGCGAAGGCAGGATGCGAAGCGCGAAGTCCAAACACGAAGGCAGGATGCGAAGTGCGAAGGCAGGATGCGAAGCGCGAAGGCAGGATGCGAAGCGCGAAGTCCAAACA
The DNA here is from genome assembly GCA_036873755.1 of Hanleya hanleyi. Taxonomy (NCBI): domain Eukaryota; kingdom Metazoa; phylum Mollusca; class Polyplacophora; order Lepidopleurida; family Hanleyidae; genus Hanleya; species Hanleya hanleyi. The sequence continues at coordinate 872 of JAVTVY010027875.1, forward strand.
CGATTTCGCGCTTCGCATCCTGCCTTCGCGCTTCGCATCCTGCCTTCGTGTTTGAACTTCGCGCTTCGCATCCTGCCTTCGTGTTTGAACTTCGCGCTTCGCATCCTGCCTTCGCGCTTCGCATCCTGCCTTCGCGTTTGAACTTCGCGCTTCGCATCCTGCCTTCGCGCTTCGCATCCTGCCTTCGTGTTTGAACTTCGCGCTTCGCATCCTGCCTTCGCGCTTCGCATCCTGCCTTCGTGTTTGAACTTCGCGCTTCGCATCCTGCCTTCGTATTACCAAACCACATACATGAAACAATGCAGCGATGTCCCTTATCGGCCACCATAATAATGCCTTACGCATTTTACGATGATTGTTGGACGCATTCTACGCTTCTTGTACGATCATACTACGATATTGAGAAGAATTCAACACGATGTGCGGCGACAGTACTACGAATACCCACGACAGTACAGGCCCGTAGGCTGGGGGGATTGGGGGGGGGTGCGTACGCCCCTCCCTCCCCCCCCTCCCCCCCGCAGAGCAAACCGAGTTCCGCTGCCGGGGGAAAAAAATCAGAGTGCACGGAAGGACCCGCACCCAAGGCCCTTGGACGCGGCCGCCAGCTCGCAACAAATTATAGATAATATTGACCTGAATAAAAATAAAAAAATAAATAAAAATCTGGAATTTATATCTGGTGCATCGTGTTATGTTGTTTTGCCTCTGACCTCTAGTCCGAGTCCGGTACAGACGAGGCGCCAGTTCCGACCCACCAAATTGAAATTTGCATCTGTTTCAGAAGGAAATGGTTTGATTGGCATATTCATTATCTTGATCGCCGTACAATTGTCCACAGCCTTATTAACAAACTTAGCTGGGGATAAACTGAACTACAGGGAAAATAAAATTACATTTCTTAATGAGAGGTGTCAGTTCCGACCCACTGTCGCCAGTTCCGATCCATCCTCGTTTTGACATTGACCTTTGGCCCAGATATAAACAAATGTAAACGTCACCATGATAACTTTTCCGCCAAAATAGGGCCCTAGCTGGATATTTCGTTTTGACTGTCTTCATCTCATAAGTGAACATCTGACGTTAAAGAATGGGGGTTGGGGGTGATAGTGATATGGTCGAGCTGATCATATTGGCAAGATCTATTGGACACTGAAATAACTCCAATGGCTAATAAGCGTATACTCACTCGAAAATGATGTTAAATCAATGGTAATTTTACTTATTTTACCTCTGAATAGAAGATTAAAGAGAGAAATGCTAGTCAGCACTCGAATTACGATTTTACGTTGTGAGCTCTGCGTTCGCAAGACATTTTGAGGCCATTGTACGACCCAGCTTGGCCATCCATGGATGATGGTGGTTCGGAACTGGGTCCGCCAATTGATGTCAACAATGGAGCAGGTAGCCTTTAGAGAGACACCCCAGTAAATAAATTTATGACAGATACATTATACCATATGATAATTATATGTGAGAAACAAAACATCAAAACTTTGATCGGAAGCGCTGGCAGACGACACGATTTTTGACCAACGGCGAGTCATGGTGTTTGTTCTTAGAACGATGTGGTCGTGTGTATGGAGTGGGTCTGCAAAGCTGTCTCCTAACAAAACCAGTGAATGCATAACATAATTTAACCATGATTGAGAGCTTGATCAGCTTGCTCAAATACATCAAATGTTTTATGATTTCGCGTGATCATGGTTATGACAAGAAGCAAAATTTTGGGAAGTGGGTCGGAACTGACACTGGATCGGAACTGGCGACGTCACTGTACCTCACTTCGTTCTACAATTTGGAATCCAGTTCCCATTACGTGTTCAATAGATAGTTCAGTTAGGCTACAATCCTCACAGCTCGTTGGAAACAACTATTCAGGTTCGTATGATCAATTACGCAATTTAATATTTAGTGATTAGCGTAAAAATATTGCTATTAACGCAATTTAATGTTCAGTGATTAGCGTGAAAAGCTACAAGAATGTGAAAGGGGGAGGGGGAGGGGACGTATAGCAAAAACCTCAGTATGTTAGGCGAGATAAAAAAAAATAGAGGGAGTGTGTGTGGGGGGGATCATAAGAAAATGATCCACTATATATATATATGGGAGTGGGCGATAAGCAGAAAAAATGAGGAGGGAGGGGGGCGGGGGTTTCCCATCATTGAATATTAACTATCTCCCAGTTGATTATCATTCACACAACGAGTCGATTATAGTCATATAATGAATTTATCAGTCGAAAAAAATGCAGTTGGCGGATGTCGAAAATATGCTGTCAAAATGCGCCAGAACGCGCCATATGGCATCTAAATTTTCAAAACAAATCCGGGGAGGGGGGCATGCCCCCGGACCCCCCTAGCGGGGCTTCGCGCCTGCAGCGTTCGCATTAGCAGTTCCGCAATATTCTCTACCGAATCCCCCCGTTGCCAAACCAGCCTACGGGCTTGCAGTACTACGAATAACCGCGACAGTGCTACGAATACCCACGCTGGCGCTACGTTTCATGAAGAATAGGCTACGCTTCCACGCGAATCTCGTACGATTTTCATTTCTCTCGCGAAGACCATCGTATGTTGTACATTTCAAAGAAGACGTATCATATATATAGGTTCGCGTGGCCTCCTGGCCGTAACAGGTTCGTACTGCATTCGTACTCACATCGTACTGCATACGTGCTTATCCGTAGCAGATTATCGAGCATTCTTAGTGGGTTCGCGGGCTGTCGTGTTGATGCGTAGGGCGTTCTTCATTGAATCGTACTGCATGCGTACTCATTCTTGATGATTCTTGTTAAATGCTTATGGCTGTCATACAAGGAACCTACGGCATGCGTAAGGGACTCGTATTAGGACAGTTTCAAAGAGGCCCTCTACAGGCGAATTGACACGAATCGACAAGATTAAAATATTCGCGGCATTCTCCGCCCAATTCTTGACAGTGCGACTGGGGCTTTAAGAAAAAAAGGGGTTGTGATTCTAGAAACGTGATTTATATTGTTAAATGTAGTGGATGCACTGCAGATACACATTATCTTAGAGCTCGCGTCCAATTACGTAAACAACAAATAATCACTGTCTCTCTCAGATATATCTTTGTTTACAAGCACATACACACATGCGGATAAGACAGTTTCAAAATATTCCCTTTCTTCAGCTACATCGATATGGCGATGGCTGGACATTCGCGAAAGTGAGTTTATCTCACGCTATCTTCCTACATTAAAAAGATAATTTGTATACTGTATACAACTTATATGTGGTCCGTTGAGACTTCCCTTCGTATATATGTAATGTATCGTACATGCCTAATGCAGAGGTCTTTCCGATAGTCAGCCAAAACTGTTAACTTGGTGTCGTTCTTGTTGAAACTAGCCGTCAGCCGATCACCTGATACCGTGTATCTCTTGTTAGGATGTTGACTTGAATTCTCCGTGAATATTGATTTTAACTTATCGTGAATGTACTTGCTGAAGGAACTTCTCTCGGGTATTCAAAATCCAACGTAACTATCCATCCATTCCGGCACACCAAGATTATGGCGGGCTTCGTTCTCAATTCTGATTGGTCAGTCGCGACACACCTCCGGCAAAGAGTTCACACACTGATCAGCTGACCAATCAGAATTGAGAACGAAGCCCGCCATAATCTTGGTGTGCCGGAATGGATGGACAGTTACGTTGGATTTTGAATCGCCCGGCAAAGGTAAAAAATTGCACAAATTTACTAATTTGACGGCGTAAACCGTTTATTTCTCGATTCGCCCAAAGTGCGTTTCACACCTTGGTTTATTTTTATATAAAGCATGGGGTTATATATAGAACCCCAATATTTCGACACTTCACCGTTATACCACCGCCCACACTCCCCAAAACTCTTGTTTTAAAGGTCTGTGGTACCCATCCAGCACCAGTATTTGAGCTCTATCAAGAAAGTGACATCCTAAAAATAATTGGATATAAATGTTACCTTCTTTCTGAATAGTTTTTAGACTTTCTACCCTGTTATGTTAATTGCTTCTCTCCTGCTGTCCTATTATATCATTATTTCCTTATTAACTGTTCTATTATTTATGTTATCATCCTACTCTTCCATTATTTCTGTTCACCTTGTATCATTTATTTCTCCTCGTTGATTTTCAGGCAAAGTTGGGGATTGGAAAAACTACTATACTCCCGAACAGAATTCCCGAATGGATAAATTGGTTCATGAAACTTTGCACGGAACGGGGGTGACGTTCAAGTACGAAGTGGACGAGAGTTAATTCATGGCGCGTTACATTTTATATAAACCTCTGGAATCAGATCCCAGATGATATCTACATGTACGAATCACTAGTCAAACTTTCGTTTTTTCATCATAGCTTCAATGTAGCCTGACAAGTTGTAGACTGTCCGGACATTCTGATGGATCGATAAAAGATCAGGTTGGAACATTTATCATTTGTGGCATCGTCGTGAGAATACTATAATCGGTCCAGCTGGTCATCGATAATCAGGGCATCACTTACTGTTCGGAACTGTGTAGACGTTAACTGTGTATATGTTAACTGTTAAGTGTGTATGTGTTAACTGTGTATATGTTAACTGTTAAGTGTGTATGTGTTAACTGTGTATATGTTAACTGTTAAGTGTGTATGTGTTAACTGTATATGTTAACTGTTGAGTGTGTATGTGTTAACTGTGTTTTTGTTAACTGTGTATATGTTAAATGATAACTATCTAGATATCATCTGCGCAGATGCTAGCTGTGTAGATGTTAACTGTGTAGACGTTAAATGTTAACTGCATGTGTTAACTGTTACCTATGCAGATATCAACTGCGCAGATGTTAGCTGTGTACATGTTAGCTGTGTAGATGTTAAATGTGTACATGTTAGCTGTGTAGATGTTAACTGTGTACATGTTAGCTGTGTAGATGTTAACTGTGTACATGTTAGCTGTGTAGATGTTAGCTGTGTACATGTTAGCTGTGTAGATTTTAACTGTGTACATGTTAGCTGTGTAGATGTTAACTGTGTACATGTTAGCTGTGTAGATGTTAACTGTGTACATGTTAGCTGTGTAGATGTTAACTGTGTACATGTTAGCTGTGTAGATGTTAACTGTGTACATGTTAGCTGTGTAGATGTTAACTGTGTACATGTTAGCTGTGTAGATGTTAATTGTGTACATGTTAGCTGTGTAGATGTTAACTGTGTACATGTTAGCTGTGTAGATGTTAACTGTGTACATGTTAGCTGTGTAGATGTTAACTGCACATGTTAGCTGTGTAGATGTTAACTGTGTACATGTTAGCTGTATAGATGTTAACTGTGTACATGTTAGCTGTGTAGATGTTAACTGTGTACATGTTAGCTGTGTAGATGTTAACTGTGTACATGTTAGCTGTGTAGATGTTAACTGTGCACATGTTAGCTGTGTAGCTGTTAACTGTGCACATGTTAGCTGTGTAGATGTTAACACATGTTAGCTGTATAGATGCTAACTGTGTACATGTTAGCTGTGTAGGTGTTAACTGTGTACATGTTAGCTGTGTAGATGTTAACTGTGTACATGTTAGCTGTGTAGATGTTAACTGTGTACATGCTAGCTGTGTAGATGTTTTTTTATTCGCATTGACGTTGGCAGAAATTTGCATAGATTAAAGATAGTTCGTCTGAAATGGCCCACTATTCGAATTCCAATACAGGTTGTCGACCAAAGCTTAGGAAAACAGGCAATCGTTCGGAGGTTCACGAACCGTCGGAAGAGATAGTCAAGAATCAATCTGATACGCCAAAACTACTCAGTTCTGTCAAACTTTCGAATTTTTTTACCAGTGTACCAACCATTGTGGCCAACTCTGCAGTAGATAGTATTATATAGTAAGTAGTATCAGTTGAATTGAGGCGATATTTTACTGCAGTGATCATATCCGCCACTCGTGAAAATACCAATTTTCTCACAACCCTTGCTGAAATATTTATGGTGTTCGTCAATAAACAGTTGCTATCCTCTGTGTATGTACCATATGCGCAACCTACTTGTAAACTTATCCTTCTAACACCGTTGGAGCAGTTCACACAAAGACTATGCTTTAAACCTCATCTTCCACAAGTGTAGGTCCGCCTTAAGTCATCGGAGTCGGCACGCATACCAACTAGCGGTTGTAATTCATTTAAACCATCGACGTGCTGTTGAAGTTAAAATTGTTATTTTATTAATGACAGACAACCTGATGAATATTCTTGTACATGTATATCTGTGCACATTTATAAGCACGTGAGATGAATATTCTGGTTCAGTCAGAGTCGACATTGCATGCATTAATGACCAAATGTTGACAAACAGTGCGTTATCCTCGACACGTCCCTTGGTCACTAGACGTGAATCGCACATGTACCACACATGTACCATACATATCCCCACGAACTGATAACCTCTAAAGCAGGGTTCGCCCAAACACAACAAACAGAAACTGATATAAGCGTCAGACACGACATTCATAAGACTGTCTTTGTCTATGAAAGCATTCCACGTCCAGAATCGATAAACCAATTCATAAATACCATATTATAGTCTGTCCATTTTAATTAGTCGTCTACTTTGGAGCTTGTCAATAATCAGCAGTTAACTCTGCATAAATTTTCTTTTTTGCATCGTGTAGAACAAACAGAACTCTACAAAATGACTACCATTTCTGCGTGATATCGATAATATATCGCCCTTGAAATAACTTCTCTCCATATAAAACTCCAGTACAGTTGTTTCGTGTCCCGGAACTCAATGACATAGGGAGACGTGATAATGTATTCGTGTTGTCTAGCACAAAGGTCAACAATGCTGTGTACGGTCATAGACGTGTGTGCGGTTTATCATTCGGCAATTTCACTGGGCATGGGATATAAGCGACACTCCCACGGACCGCCTGTTATCACTGCTAGTATGTATGGGGCCTGACTGAAATGACAGGAGGAGGATGAATGATCTGCCGTCTTGTTGAGTACGGCAGTAGTATAGTGTACCATTTTAAACGCGCATTGACCTACTTATTTGTTCCCCCGGGTAAAATTTAAGGGTGTGGTCACATGGCGATCACGTGATCAAGGCATGTACTGACCTGTCTGTGGGGTTTTCCCCACAATGTCGTACACGGAGGTGACCGAAGATGTCACGGAGGTCACAGGGTAGGGAGCGAGTATTTAAACCTCCATTTTGCCGGGGGAGATAACTTTTGCATCTACCAGCTCAATTGACCTGTGAACATGATAGGACATGTACTGACCTGTCTGTGGGGTTTTTCCCACAATATCGTACACGGAGGTGACCGAAGAGACACGGAGGTGACCGAAGACAATTTGTGTTTTATCTAGATTGGGTAGATAAAATGATTACTAGAAGTAGTGAACTTATTTTTCTACTTTCTAAGTCGCCTGTGACTGTATGCAAATTAGCTGAACCACTGACAAGGTTGCGGCTCATCTTCCTTGGTATATAAGAAATCCAAGGATCTTAAAGTGTATATACATGTGCGTACTGTTCAATGAAAATGGTAATATCTGAAGACAGTGTGCCGAACACCTGGCTCCCCGAATTGCAACATTGTTGCACGTTCACTTCCGAGTCTCTTCGAGTCTCTTCGGTCACTTCCCACGAAAAGACACGGAGGTGACCGAAGATGTCACGGAGAGTTCGGTGAGGTCCGTGAAGATGTTACGGAGATCTCCGAAGAGACACGGAGGTGCCCGAACATGTCACGGAGAGTTCGGTGAGGTCCGTGAAGATGTTACGGAGATCTCCGAAGAGACACGGAGGTGCCCGAACATGTCACGGAGAGTTCGGTGAGGTCCGTGAAGATGTTACGGAGGATCTCCGAAGAGACACGGAGGTGCCCGAACATGTCACGGAGAGTTCGGTGAGGTCCGTGAAGATGTTACGGAGGTGGCCGAAGAGACACGGAGGTGCCCGAACATGTCACGGAGAGTTCGGTGAGGTCCGTGAAGATGTTACGGAGATCTCCGAAGAGACACGGATGTGCCCGGACATGGCACGGAGAGTTCGTTGAGGTCCGTGAAGATGTTACGGAGGTGGCCGAAGAGACACGGAGGTGCCCGAAGATGTCACGGAGAGTTCGGTGAGGTCCGTGAAGATGTTACGGAGATCTCCGAAGAGACACGGAGGTGCCCGAACATGTCACGGAGAGTTCGGTGAGGTCCGTGAAGAGACACGGAGGCGCCCGAAGATGTCACGGAGGCGCCCGAAGAGTCACGGAGGTGTCCGAAGAGTCACGGAGGTGTCCGAAGAGTCACGGAGGTCACCGAATAGTCACGAAGGTGACCGAAGACACACGACGGTCACCGAAAACACACGAATGCCACAAAAAAACGTATAAAAGTGGAAATTTTCAGGGTATTGCTGCATTCTTTCACTGACCTACCGAAGCTGCGCTACCTGACCAGCCTGAGCCTAGACGAGAGGAGCCTGACGAGAGGAGCGACTTGCCTGACCAGTGGATATACCTCAGCCTTAAGCTGACCAGCCTGAGCCTGCCTGAATTTTACCAGATCTGCACCTGACCAGTGGATATACCTCGGCCTGAAGCTGACCAGCAACTAACTGCCTGAATTCTACTAGATCTGCACCTGACCAGTGGATATACCTCAACCTGAAGCTGACCAGCAACTACCTGCCTGCCTGACGCGAGGAGCGACTTGCCTCAATTTTACCAGATCTACCTCACCAGCACCCAACCCCTTACACGTAGGTAATAACATATTCCCCCCCCCCCCCCCCCCCCCAATTTCCTTTTGAGACAAATCCTTATTCGTTTACTGGAACGCGTCAAGTTTTACCGGTAGTGAGAACCGGAAATATTTTTGGAAATACTCAACGGTATCGCTGCAAGTTCGGTATGTCAATCATTGTGGAGCGACGACAGAAAGAGACACAATTGAGGTGCTATCATTTCAGCTATTAAATGTGAGAACATCGTTTGATACAATTATGCGAATTTAGTAAGCATCAAACTCAATAGGTTTAAAATTTGACGAAGTTGCTCTTGACAATTCTTGTGATGGGTGAATGTTAGCCCTTGTTGGCGTGACCAGGGGATGCTCACGCCATTGGGTCGGAGAAACCAAGCTATAGCGCGCGAGCAACAACAACATTCCATTTCATGTAATTCGACCCAAACTCATGAATAAATACGTACCTTATTCCGCCAACTTATCCATATACACACACAATCTGCTCACGAAAGCACAGAGGGTAGAAAAAAAAACAAGTGACTCGGGATTGTTGTTGTTTCTCGGCACACATCAAAACGTCTTTCCCCCTCGCTTCACGCCATCTTTCTTTCCTTTCCTTTGCGCGCACGAGGATTACCCAAAATGCAAACCGCGCACGTGTTCGGAAAGAAATTCGTCCACTGGCAAACAACATGTCGGCTGTTAGGAGGGTCATCAATTCTGTTGTCTCCGGCTTGACGGAACAAAGGAATATTTTGAAGTATGTGTGTGCCAAAAAGCAACAGAATTGATGGCCCTCCTAACAGCTGACATGTTGTTTACCAGTGGACGAATTTCTTTTCGAACACGGGCGCGATTTGCATTTTGGGTAATCCTCGGCGAGAGTCTCGGGCTTCCGCAAACAACACGTGCTCACGGAGTTGAGCAGGGAAGACGTTATATTTGTCCCGAGGAACAACAACAACCCCGAGTCACTTATTTTTTCCTACCCTCTGTGCCTTCGTGAGGAGTTTGTGTGTGTACAGTATTGAAGTTGATGGTATAAGGTACGTTTTCAATATCTATTTCTGTCGAATTATATGAAATGGAATGTTGTTGTTGCTCGCGTGCTATAGCTTGGTTTCTCCGACCCAATGGCGTGAGCATCCCCTGGTCACGCCAACAAGGGCTAGGTGAACGTTAGATGATCCATATTTCGACGCTGTGCTCCAAATCAACTTGCTTTGATCCGACGTATTTCCGACAAGGGGTATAGCTTCTTCCAACATTCACATGAATACACGAAAGCTGTCCCACATTGTGTACAGTTAACATCGATTACCATATTGAAGGAGAGTGTATTTTCAGTTCCACATCGTATACACGGGTTGCCAATGTTTACAATCGGGTTCCACTTCCGGTGTTGCGCGCGAAACTTGCTGGCAGAAAGCGCTTGGTATGAAGGGAGACAACTCGATTAACATGCAAATTAATAGGCAATGGCCTAAGATGGCTCACATTTATAGTCGTGATTTAGCGTTATATATCGGAGGAAATTTATGGATGCGATACATTAGACACAGAACTTATATTCATGCATTGCATTAAAAAACATTCTTAATATGAATAGGCAAAGCCTAGAAGCGAGCGGAGAAATACTTCTTCCTCTCGTTTCTGGCTTTGCCTATTCGTATCAAGTTTTCACCAGCTCTAAATTAACACAATTGGACTCGCACTTGTATTACTCATTCGCATAATTTCTTGTTTCACACAGCTAATATTTGAAATGGATGAAATCTAAAGTACTTTTGTACCATTGATTTGATCTGCCCATATCCATCACAGGAGCAGATATGGGCAGATATGGGCAGATATAGAGTTGCTCCAACTTCTTGGCCTCCTGTTCCTGTCCACGTTTTGTAGAGTATTTTACACTGAACAAATATTTCGTGCATATGCTTACATCAAAACCGATGGTTTGTTTGAAAGTCAGTTCATGTAGAACATTACAGCATTACAATCCATTAGTTCAGTATAACGTGACACCAGGCTTTCTTTTTTAATATCCTGTTGTTTACTGACAGGCTTGTCAGTAAACAACAGCATATTAAAAAAGAAAGCCTGGTGTCACGTTATACTGGACTATAAAATCCATGTGGTACTGTTGTTGTCTAGAATTTATCGACATAGCCTGGATCATAAATGTGACAGAATTTATAATAGAGAATAAATAATCATCTGGCTCAGTTGAGGAAACAAATGTAAAATGCTTGTCCTCATCATAGTCAAAAACCAGCTCTTTAGATATAGCCAGCAATTCAAAACAACCCGGACAAAGGCAGAACTTAATTTACCACCCACCACTGACATTCCCTGTGCCAGAACAGTTCCAGGCAAATATCAACATTTTTACTGGGTTCACAAATGCTGATACATGTACCGCTCACTTTTTGGTTTGAGCCCCCATCGAAATATTGAAGGATCAAATATCAATCTTAATAAATTAATATCCTATCAATGCTCCCCAATCATATATGTCGCTATGTAGGCGACATATCCGAATTGGGGAGCAGATAGGATTTAATTTTAATTAGATTGGATCAAATATTTAATTGTCCAAATTCTATCTGGTTCTATGATTTCCTGTCACAGTTCCAGGTGGCTATGATGTTATATTCTGTCATAAGGCAGCTTTATTGTAAAGTCCTATTAATAAGAATAATTCTGTTCCTTTAATTATCAGATTAAAAATCTACGTCACATATATACTGTCACAATTAGTCTTATTACTGATGGAACTCTATTCAATTCTAATGTTATTGTACACCCAATATGTAAAACCTTGGTGGAGTAGGCTCCATTTAACCAAACTAATGTCCTTGTAATAGACATGTTCAAAAGTTGAGACTGAAGTGAATAGATCTTGATTAATAGATAGATCTGATCATAAAGACGAAACTACTACTTTATCTGCCAAATGGAAACAATATTTGCAAACATTTACAGCCAATAGATTTACCAGATATGTCAAAATAGTTCTATGTGCGACTGTAAAACCAATCGACTAAATCATTTCATTGTCTGTTATCAACATTGGGATATTGTTCTTTTTACATTTTAACTGAATTTAAGGAATTGATAGAATAATTATAATTACATATTTTAATGAATAATTTTGAATGCTGAAATATTTAATGGAAGAGAGCTTTTACTATAATGGACAGAAACAACCTTGTAATGGCTATGATTATAATCTATAAAGTTATAGATAAACAAGACATGAAACCATAATTAACCATATTGGATATTGATATTTAAAATTCATTTGTGTCTATAATGGGGAATGACAAAAAATCGTCTAAAAATATCTGTTTTGAAAATGATGTCACTGTGACGTCATCATGGTGGCAATCTTGTTTTTTTCTTTGGTTTGTTTTCACATTTTTTGGTAGAGCTTGACCCACAGATATAGTGTGGTAATTTTCAAGACTAGCCTTAGGGATAGCAAAATATATAGAGGGGGGGGCGGGGGGCTTCCCCCTCCTTCTCATCTGTAACTGGGGTACGGTTCCCATGTCATTAAAATGTGGACATACAAATAAATTGCCATAAATAAATTTTTAAAAAATGTAGGCCTATCTCTGGTGTGCAATTTTCAGGTATTATCGGAGGGTGTCTAGTTTATAAAACATACTGAAGTTTCAGGAATTTTCGAAAAGTTCATTATTAATTTTGAATGTAAACTTTGAAAGTTTAAATTGAAACATACTGTCCCTAGCTTCAGGTTAGGGACAATTTTGAACTAATTTGATTTTGAGGTGAACTCCAGTCCATTACTTCAGTCCATATGAAATGTTTTCTTCAAACTTTTTTTCAACTATCAAATTTTAATTTCAAGTTAAAATTATATTCAAATTTGAATTCAACTATTTACAAATAATTTTACTTTAATCTTGATCAAATTCAATCAAAACTGAAATTTCATTTAAAAAACTGAAATTGCAATTCGAAATTAAAATTAACAATGAAGTTAGAATGATCATAAAAAAAGGTTTCGAACTCAGTTGTTTTAATTCAAATTTTAAACTTAAATCGCAAAATCACCATTTTCAAATGCTGGGTGTACAGTTACTCCACTGGACATGGCATTTGCTACTGGACGTCCCTGGTGGCTGAATGCGTGCCTGCGGTTATCTTTTTTCTACTGAACTTTAGTGGACGTGAGTTGTACGCTACTGGACTTGACTGGGCGTATGCCTGGACATGACTGTGCGTGACTGGACGGTAAATAGTAGGACCCTCTACTTCACGCGGACCTCGGCGAAATCAATCTTGGCAATGTTGAATATGCTTAGTTTTACAACCACGACTACGTCGTTAATGTTTATTTTCTATCAAATGCCTCATCATATTTACACGATACTTCAGATCTAAAAAACGCAATAAATAAGCTTTCCATAGATATGAATTTTATGCAGGTTTTGCCTGCCATAGAACTAAATTTGTCGAAAGATGTGCACCGTTTTGAGTGCCGCTTCGCTGCGAAACATTTTTGATCGAACTCTTGGTCACGTGGTCTGCGTTTTGCATCGGACATCTTCGACAAGGACGAAAGCCGCATAACGAATCATTTTTAGTCTGCAGTTATTTTCATCTGTGTATAATTATTCATGAATTGAAATCCTTTCGAAAAATGACATGCCAGCTAGGCTATATGTTCATCACGGGTAATTTTTCCCGGCATGCAATTTCTCCATGGGTGCCGGAAACGGAAATCACCGTTTTTTCGTTCAAGGGATATCAGTTGTTGTTGTTATTTTGCTTTGTTTTCATTAAATTTTGCTATGTTTTGCTTCTATGCATGTCTACGCAATACCTATAGAGCTTGCTTTGCAAGCGGCCGCTTCGCGGCCGCGCTCCGCTGGCTATGACATATGATCAGTGAATTGATATTCTAGCAATCTTTAAACCCAGGCCTACAGGGTAGTGGGCACCGCCTATTCCGCGAAAATATGACGGGGGGGATACGCCGGAGATGGTAACCAACAGTTAATAACTCTGCCTGTATCTCTTCGATATTTGATTCTGTTTACTGATTATTAAACCTGTACAGATACCCGTTTCAGAAATATATCTTTTACTACACATTACTTTCACCTCACGACGAGAAGTTTAACGTAAAAAATGCATGGTGTCGATTCGACGGGAATTTTTCGCGATACACCGACACAAAATGTTTTAATAACTTTCATTGAAAACGCATCCATAAAATACAAATCTAAATAACAGTTTTCATTTCGAGTATCATAGGATCATGAAAATATAAACGTTTTTGTATATTCTTCGTTCTTCATGTAATGTTTACAAGAATAGTTAGATTGTATTCGCCGCGTATTTTCCGCGATATACCGACACCAGGTTTCAATACCGGTAACTTACTATGAAAACGCATCTATAAAATAAAAATCTAACTGTTTATTTTTCATCTCGAGTATTATAGGATCATGAAAATATAAATATTATTGCTGTATCTGTTTTCTTGTAATATTTATCGGAAAAGATGGTGTCAATTCGCCAGGAATTTTCCGCGATACCGACACTTGGTATTGATAACTTTACTTGAAAAGGCTCCCGTAAAATATAAATCTAAATGCATAAATTTCTTGTCTAGTATTATAGGATCATGAAATAAAATATCATTTCTGCTTCTTTAGCAGTTTCCTTGTAATATTAATGGGAAAAGATGGTGCCGATGTGACGCGATTTTTTCGCGATATTCCAGACAGTATATAGTTTTGATAACTTTCCTTTGCAAACGCATCCATAGAAAGAAAACCTAAATACATATTTTCATCTCAGTATTACGGGATCATGAAAATATGAATGCCATGAATTATTTTCATAAATAATATCATTATCTTCAGCTATTTCTTGCGATGTTTACTTGTACACGCATAACACGATTTGCCGAGATTTTAAACCAAATTCGCCAAGACAGGCTTCCAAAAAAAAGCTTAGGTTGGGACCAATAGATATCCGGAGGCTAAAATGACACCTAAGACCTTAATCCAAACGATATTTGATGTAAGCCACAGCTTATAAAAAGCGGCATTGCAACACTAGATTGCTTTCGATCAAAGTGGAAAATGAACAGAAAATGACAATTTGGTCAGAACGGATACGAAAGTATTGTGTTTTGTAAAAACAATGGTACCGTACCATTAGTACAAATTTTATTTCTAAATATATAGTCGCATTACCTTAGCCCCATAAAGAAGATAAGGCATCTTATAATGATGAAGTTCAAATTCAAACTTCCGTAGGACATGAAATATGAAAATTAAATCACCCGGTAGCTCAATTTGACGGCAATGTAACGTACCGGGGTATGCCGTACTGAAGGCCTCAGTTTATCCACTGCTAAAATGTTCATTTGCTTAGTATTTGTCATGAAAATATTTTATATACAAAAACGAATTTAAGTTTTGTGACGAATGAATCATATCCATAAATTTCGTTTCAAGATACGACGCTAAACCACGACTATAAATGATAACCGTTTGGGGCGACTGCCTATAAATCTGCATGTTAATCGAGTTGTCTCCCTTGAAACTTTCAATGTTTTGCCTGCGAGTAGAGGCGCGCAGTCTGTTTACAATCAGCGATGACGTCACAGGATTTTCGTCTATAGGAAATGATATAGTTCTCTAAACTCCTGCGCTATTTTTTAAATAGCGGGTTAAGAGATGTTAAGCTTCAATAATCGCGTAATTTCCGAAACCACACAGCGTCATGGGTACCTTGATTAGATATAGATATCTTAAAATAGCATAGCATAGCATCTATGGATCCCTGAATACATTTTTTCTTGTTATGGATACTTTCATTCCATTTGTTTTCGAGAGACTACCACTGGCCCCAATTTCTGCTTAGAGTCATGTGATGTAACTTTGTTCATGCACAATATGACAGAACAGCAGAAGTGCATAATGAACATGTTGAATCATAACCAACAACACAACAAGATGATGCATACATCCCGATATCCCTAATGACATTATCCAGTCAATTTTGTGACCGGATCTTCTCTTGACTGCAGAATGATGGATGGATAAGTTCGGGCACTCCATCGTGATACAATGGGCACTGGTCATGCAGAGCACGCAGTGCAACCCTTTCTCCTACTCCATCTTAGTGGAGCACGGAATAAGACACCACATCCTTATGAATACCCTAAAACTATACAGAATTGATAAATTGATAACTGCAAACCTGATCTCTATCAGGCAAACTTGGCAAGACTATGTCACTGTTATATGCATATCCAATAATTCCAAGGCTTGGGCATTAATAGATGTGCCTGTCTGTTACAGTTCATATATTCAGAGAGATGTTCCATATGCTACAAGGCAAGGTTTAATCCTTTACATTTTGATGTTGTGGTTATATCCAATTTTGTGCTTCATATGCCCTTGCATTTATTCATCAGTAACTGAAAACACAACAGCATTGCTACATGTAGGTTGTTACATATTCCTGCGGATGAAGGTTTCACCTTGTCAAATGGTATATCAGTAACATTTATTCTGAAAATAATATCAACTACAAGATCATACCTATACAATAAAGATTTGAAGGTTGAATACACTGAAAACATATCTATTGCTGTTCTCACTGTATATGGTGTAAGATTTTGCCTTTCTAAATGGCACACCATAAATGCACATGGTCATGACATAATATTAAGCATTTAGGAAGCTGAATGACCTTCGCATATTGTTTCATTTATTTCTACAATACCAATAGTATTTCTACAATACCAGAAGTTCATGAACTGGAAGTGTACGAAAGACAAACATTATAGGCCCACTTCACGAGGCAGAGTATTTGAATTACAATAACAGCGAGATCAGTCGATATCAGCACGAACATGGCACATCAACAATAATGACCTGCCACATCACATCATGTGTTATAAGGAGGGAGGTGGTGGTCAATGCTGTCTTCTGACTTCTGACAATACATGTATAGCTCGGGATTCTAGCCAGATCTTGTGAACCTATACTGCATACATCTGGTAATATGGTCACAAGAATCCTGTAGATACATGGCCTTGATCCAAGTCAAAGTATACAGTAAAACTGCATGTAGATTCAATCCTGAAAGGTTATGATAGATAGATAGATAGTTTATTGCGATGAATTGTGCCCCAGAAGGGCTAAAATGCATAGATACATGCATATACACACATACATACATAATATACAGACATAAGCTTACATAATATAAACAGTAAAATAATACATATAGGGTACACATACTAAAATACTTCATTAAAAACTTGAGGACGGATAAGCTAATATAATCTTATTTGGCTGCATATTGGCACGGATATATATTAATAATATGTTACAGCTTCACACAATGGTATTGTTTATGCAGTATTCGATCATCTGTGATACTGAAGCAGTCATATACAAATTTGGCTACATTCTTGGTAATTATTTTGTCTGAGCAACTTAATAGTTTTATAAAAAATCATCATTTGATATATCGGATGTAAAAGATGACTCAAATTCTTCAACAATATATCCTGATGTACATTAAAAGCAATACTGCACAATAGGAAGTGTTTTTCATCCCCAATTACCTGACAAGTTGTACACAGTCTGTCACATTTGGGAGTTTTGGTATACCTGCCACTTTCTATTTCTTTCTATGTGTAGAATTGCTTCCTGGGAAATTCTCAATGTTTTAATTGCAATTAAAAAATCCTAGCACAATAAATTCAAACAGCTGAAAAGATGCCTCCTTCAAAATGGAATAATTGGAAAAAGTGTTGCTGTCTATTCTTATTAACAAGAAATCTAATTTACTGAAGAATAATATTAATTTTATTTTCCCTTCTATAGGACACTAAATCAGCTGACAAATATGTCTTACATAAGGTGGAGTAAATTAATTTGAAGAATTATGGCTGCTGTCATGGCTGTAGAAAGATTAAGAACTGCTAATTTCATTGTAAAGTAGTGAAACTGTTGGCGGGATGATTATTTTTTGAACAGTTTTGATTATGATATTCAAGTATATTCATCATATTTTCATCATTATTAAAATTTCCGAAAGCATTCAAATATTTCTCCAAGCTATTCAGAAGCAACAGACAGATCTTTAAGACAAAATGTGATTTCCCATTCAAGAAGTTTAAACAATTTTTTTGAACAAATCTCACCTGTTTACATAAATTCTAATAGAATTTGGTCAGGATATAGTTTGCACATTCACCTGTTTGTCCTGCTCAATAGACCTGCTAGTAGTAGTTTCAATTAGGGAAGATGTTTTCAAGTGCAATTCGGTGAGGAAGATACTATACAAAAAATAACAAACTAAAATCCTCGCCCTAGTACAATGTGAGGAGCAAAATAGGTATAATAGTGCAACTACGTGGTTCGGGAAGGTTTGTAAGAGATCCATTCCTGCTGATTGTTAATTCACCCTCCCTCTAGAAGGGTTATTTCATTGCAAATGCATAATTGATGGAAAAAGACTACATATACATGTAATCATTTTGGTGATACAGATAGCCATGTTTCTCTGTGTGTTGTGATGAGAAATTATCAACTTTCATAAGATAAACAGAACATTGAAATGCAGTAAGCTGGTGAGTTAAATGTTTTGTAAGTGACCGATACTTTCTCAGTTGCATCTTGGGGTAATAACGCCTTGTATAAGAACTTATATTTCTTAACACTGCATCATAGAGAGAGGAATCCTTTTTCTTGCTAAGTTTTGATACTTGGCGCAACATCTAAGTGGTATTATTTTCAATATTAAGGACAAATACAGGCCTCTGAATTACAAGAACCTGAACCAAATCATGTTTCGTACATGTAAAATTCAAGAAGCTTAAATTGAACTATTTTCATTTCTTCCATGGAATAGTTTCAAGAACTACAAATCCAGTAGCATAGATGACCGCATCTAGGTATTTAATTTCAAACATAATATGCAGAAGTGGGATCTTAAGTATCAGTACTGAAAGTTTCCCATTACTAGTGTATCAAACTAGTTTAATATGGTATTACACTATCATACAAATCTCATACAATCTGGAGAATTACTTCCCTTGAATGCAATAACATTGACTTGCATCACAATAACAAAAAAAGAATCAGCTGTCACAAACTCGAAATAGAGAGCGGTAGGTATAAAAACACCTCAAGATGTGACCGGATCTGTCGCCACTGTACTAAAAATGTGGTAGAAGATGAAGTACACTTCTTGCAAAACTGTCCTCAACATAACAAACACAGAGATTATATAAACCAAATTATCGACAGTAACCCGTTCCCAACCCATCCGGAAATTATAAAAGTTAAATCTCCACGGAGAGAATGCTTCAAAAATGGCAAGACTGGTACACCAGATGCACCAATCAAGGCTCAGCCTTGACGCTCCATCAAAAAACCGGCTGGACACTTCTTAGAGTTTCTACATCAACAGACCGGCAACTCCTATGTTATTTTCTAGGATTTTCCTAGAATTGTTACTAACCTACACTGTTGGTTAAAACCTTACTAACTAATAATTACTACTTGCAATAGTACCATAGTAATTATATTGTTTGCCATACTTGTACTATTTTATGAGTCGTGCAATAAACGTATTGTATTGCATCATCAAAGTCAAAGCAAACCAGCTGTAACTTTGACATGTTGAACTGGGGTAATTCACCTTGCGGCGCAGAGGATAGTAACAGTATATGGACTCACATGTAGTAGTATAAAAAGCGTATTTCAAACCCTATTGACCTTTAGATGTATTAGTATTCACATTTTAGTAGTATAAAAAGCGCATGTCGAGCCCAATTGACCTGGCAACGAAGAGGTGTATCTTCACATTTTAGTAGTATAAAAAGCGCGAACCCTATTGACCTTACCCCTCCAAAGAAATACGTTAAGAATTCGTGACCGATTCATAGTGTTAAAGTCAAAATCGGCTCTATTTTACAGGAGTATATATGGACAATATGAGACGTGACCGATCAAGATCTCCTCTGAGACGTGAGAATGTGAGAGGAGAACAGGACTTTCCTGCGGATCCAGCTGTGCCTCCGGTTGACGCCTTGCCCGAAGACCACCCTGTGAGTGAAATTTATCGGCGCCATTGGACCACCATCCGCCGTTGTTTCCACCGTCATCGACCCACTAGACTTGTATAATTTCCGACCACAGGACCTCACGTATCTTTCTAACTATGCCGAGAACATTTTTACAGACCAAGTGACAGCGTTCAAGTTGAATATGACATTCGGCTACATCTTACGGCACAAAGAGACGGACCAGTTGCGGTATTTTTATCCCAGCAACAACAGTCATGTGTTTGATCAACCCTTCGCCATCACCAATCGTGCGTCACTGGAACCACTCATCGAGCAGATCACTACGTTGGATCCGTTGGAATGGGCGCGGTTGCAACGACCCAACACCAAATGGACTGTGGAAATGGTCAACAACGTGACATTTTTCGTGACCAAATTATGGAATCTTCCCATCGATGCCCCTGTCATCCTTCCAGCTTGGCTACTTCGTCGAAAAGGACTGTATGCATTAACACAAGGTGCACATGGCCCCTACAAAGACCAGAAATGTCTGTTTCGGTGTTTGGCGGTTCATTTGAACGAATGCGATCCCCGGAATTGTGATAGAGTGGCAAATATCTATTGGAGACAGTATTTACAGGAACAAGACCTAGACCCGCGGCAGTTCCGGGGAGTTCCCTTTAAGTATTTGGATGTCGTAGAATCACTGTTCAACGTCAATATCTTTGTGTACCGTTTACTACGGGAGGATGACGACACATTTGTGGCTGAATTGGTTCATCGGTCAACAGAACGGTATGCCTCCACCATGAAAGTCAATATCTTCGACGACGGCGGGGTGAATCATTTTTCCCTGATCTACGATATGAGCCTGTACACCCAGTCCTACAGTTGTGCCCAATGCCATCGGGTGTTTCACCACTCACTTCGTGATTTACATCGGCACGAGAAGATTTGTGACAACAGTGTGAAACGCAAATTTCCTGGTGGCGTGTACCATAACACGCCTACTATTTTCGAGGAACTGGCTGATGAAGGAATTGTCATACCGGAAGAGGACCGTTATTTTCCATACCGGGCATGTTACGACTTCGAGGCGATTTTGGAACCGATGGACGCTACGTCAGCGAAAACGCAGTGGACACAGCGCCATATTCCTTTGAGTGTCAGCATTTCCACCAACGTGCCCGGCTATGACGCTGCGCCCGTCTGTTTCGTGTCCACCGGCGACGCCCATGACTTGATTACCCGGATGATGGTATATTTAGAAGAAGTGAGTGCGGCTAGTACAGAACTATTGGTGTCCAAGTTCCAGGACGTACTGGACCAACTCGACGACCGGATGCCTACACTTGGTGTATCATTCAGCGACGATGAAGAGTCAGAGACGGAGTCGGAGACCGAGAAGCCGGAACACATTCAACCGCAGGATGTACCTTTACCGAAGCCATATGCAGAGAAATTGAAAACCCGCTTCCTGCAATACCTAGGCCAGTTACCCGCGCTCGGCTTCAATTCGGGTCGATACGATCTCAACATGGTGAAGGAATTTCTCTACCCTTACGTCCAATACCATCAAGTCCGTCATCAAAAAGATCAACAACCACATGGCCCTCACCACCGCATCACTCCATTTCCTGGATGTACGTAACTACTTAGCTCCCAATTACAGCTACGATCAGTGGGTGAAGGCCTATGACTGTGCACAAACCAAAGGGAGGTTCCCTTACACGTATATGTCGACGCTCGACCGCTTGGAGGAAACACAGTTGCCATCCCGCGACGCTTTCGTTGACGATCTGAAGCAGGTGGAATGTTCGGAAGACACGTACCGGGAACTACAGCAGGTATGGAACGAACAACATATGCAGACCTTGCGAGATTTTCTCATATGGTACAACAACTTAGATGTGGTTCCTTTCCTCGAAGCGGCCGAGAAAATGGTTCAACTGTTCCGGCATCAAATGCACGTCGACATCTTCAAGGAGTGCTTAAGTTTACCGGGTCTCGCGCTTCGCCATCTTTTTCAAGATTGTCCTACACACTTTTCGCTGATACAACAAAAAGACGAGGACATGTATTATTGCTTAAAGCAGAACATCGTCGGCGGGCCCAGCCTTATTTTTCATCGCTACCACGAGAAAGACGTAACCACCCTTCCAAGTGCAAAACCCTGTGCCAAAATCATTGGATTCGACGCCAATGCCCAGTATCTGTGGTCTCTCGCCCAACCCATGCCCAGCGGTCATTATACGCGCTGGTTGGCGGACGGCCAGCATTTCACACCTCAACGTAAACCGTACAAACATCTCGCTGACCAGTGGTTGGATTGGGAAGCCGATCGACGAGGAATTTACATACGCCACCAGACCAACGCCACAGAGAAGCGCATAGGAGATCGACGACTCCCCGTCGATGGATTTGCTATTATCCACAATAAACCCACCGTATTCCAGTTTTATGGATGCTATTGGCACGGCCACCAATGTCCTTTCAGCGCTGGACGTTTCAACGAACGACGTGGGAAATCGGCAGAAGAATTAAGGGAAGAAGTGGTGGAGAATGGAGATTACGTCAAAGAGAGGGGATACCACCTCATCGAACTGTGGGAGTGTGAATTTCACACCATGTGCCAGGTCCTCCCACACTTACGCGACTTCCTTAAAGCGCGCGAGTATCCCCTCAATCGCCGACCACTCCTGACCCTGCCACAGCTTTTCGACGCCGTTCGTTGCGGGACCCTGTATGGATTTGTGGAATGCGACCTCCATGTTCCCGACAATCTCAAGCCACGATTCACCCAGTGCCCGCCTATTTTCAAGAACACGCTGGTGAGCCGGGCTGACATTGGAGAGACCATGGGCGCCTATGCTGAGGAACATGACGTACTTCAACAACCTCGTCGAATGCTGATTGGGAGCATGTGGGGAGAGAAAATCTTGCTGGGCACTCCGCTACTACAGTGGTACATGAGCCACGGCCTCGAAGTGACGCGCGTGTACCAAGTGATACAGTACGTACCCAACGCCTGTTTTGCGCGGAATGCCGACATCGTGACGTCTGCCCGTCGTCAAGGCGATCAAGATCCGAGTAAGGCCATCATCAGTGAATCGTGGAACCTCACGGGCAATGGCTATTATGGCAAAACGGTCACTAACCAAGATAAGCACGTGAACGTCAATATCTGTACTACACCACAAGCCCGCAAAAAGATCAATTCTCCCCTGTTTCGGTCCGTCGACGTCATCGATGACGACACGTATGAAGTCACTTCAGCCAAAAAGACCATTCGTTACAACCTGCCGCTCCAAATTGGATGTATGGTATACCAGGTGGCCAAGCTGAGGATGCTCCAGTTTTTATACGATTTCATGGGTGTGTATTTCGACCCATCCGATTGGCAACTCATGGAAATGGATACAGACTCTGCTTACATGGCCGTCTCTAATGCGGATTGGGAGTCCCTGGTCAAACCCGAGCTACGTGCACAGTATGAGGCGGAACGGGACCAGTGGCTACCCCGACGTGACCATTACCAGTACGACAAGCGGACGCCGGGCCTCTTTAAGCTAGAGTGGAGTGGAGATGCCATGATTGCTCTCTCCTCCAGGACGTATTACTGTTACGGTGGAGACCAAAATAAGTTTAGTTGCAAAGGAGTGAACCGGCGTGACCCGGCCATCGACAAAGCCCTCTACCTGGACGTGCTCCAAAGCCAGACCAGTGCGAGTGGCACTAACCGAGGTTTCCGGGTCGTCGACCACCAAATGCGAACCTACATCCAGAAACGAGATGCATTTACTTTCTTTTACCCGAAACGGAAAGTTCTTCCCGATGGCGTCAGTACGACGTACCTGGACTTGTAAATACCACATATATGTGTTGTAATTTTTACCTGTATATGGCGAGATTCTGCTGGTGGACGTTTCGTCCCCGAGGCCCGCCCCCTGTACAGACCTTTTGGTCTTTGATATATGTTGGCATTTTTGGGAAGTTGATGCTGGGTCGACATCGGGCCTTACAGACTAGTCTTTTGTGTTAATTGCCGTCATTTACATCTGACGACGAAACAGCTCACCAATCTCCAATGTACGAGTTGTCACAGCGAAACAGCTCACCAATTACCAGTATACGAGTTGTCAGAGCATTTCCATCACAGCTCTCTAGATTTGTATCTAATACCGCTTATGCCGGTGCTAGGGGCCGTGTGGTCATATCATCCAAGTTGCCACATGAACAGGTACAATAAAAGCGTACCTGAGATACAACACATATCACGAATCGTTAGATTCTTGGTATGTGCTTTAGAATAGGTTTACCAGAAGACTATTCTGTGAAGTCATGTGACGCAGTCAGTATGTCGGCACCTCTTCCCACTTCCCTTATATGTGTTGTAATTTGACGGTATACCCAGACTTGTGAATTCTAATGGACATACATATTTGCACTCGAAATTACTCTCTATATACATTGCACCATGAATTTGTTTGTGAACTTCATTCTTTTGAATAATTACTCTATACACCAGTTCGATGACTTGGTCTAACTGTTATATATTCCACTGTGACTTCTCTCTATATACATACGTTCACCTTAATTCTTGTTTGCACCAGTTTCACGTTCTTATATACTTGTACATACATTCTTGTTCACTTGTTCACGTTAATAAATATTCGAACTTCACTTGGGTTTTCATGAAGTTTTTTATTGAACAACACCACCGAAACATTCGTACTAACCATGCTCCGAGCAGGTTATATCAAGGTCTTAACGCCTATGTTGGTTTTCTGGGTATTGATGGGTAACATTTGACCCCGAGCACAGAAGAGTTCCAATGTTCCCTTAGACGTCCGGATGTTCAACATCCGGGTTTTTCTAGGCCCGACCCGCCCCGGCCACAGCGCGCGCGGGTTGTCCGGAAGTGCGCGGCATCACCGGAAGTGCGCGGGTGAAGTTCGGATTATCCTAGGCCACTGATTGGCTATTCATGGACTGAATCCCTAGTGGTGGTGGTTGCATACACAGTCACACGCATACACACAGGCGCATACCCACACGCACACACATACACACAGACGCATACACACACACGCATACACGCACATGCACGCACACGCACACACAATATGACTGACTATTCACATGCAGGACATGAGAGCTTCTGGACCTGGGCCTGATAGAAGTCCGGGATGGTAGTACATTCGTGAACATCCGGGCACTTTTACATCCGGGACTTTTACATCCGGGTACATCCGGGTTCTTGTACATCCCTGACTGTAGAACATCCGGGTACTCCTATGTTGGCCTATAAGAGCCGAAAGTTTTACGGCATTCATCATTTCCAGATCCTCAGCCGATATGTTCTCTTGCACAACCTGCTCGAAGCGCTTTCATCGCCTGGACAGTTTGCGTTGTCACACACCTGCACGCCACGAAGTACCCATGCATACATGTGCGGATTGTGATATAGTCTTTAAGCATCCCAGTCACGCTCGCCACTCTCGAGACCGGATGTTTTATCTTCTATGGGAATGCATCTGAGAATAGAAGAACCCATGGAGGCCGATTCGCCGCCGCGTATTGAAGAGCCGATGGAGATTGATCTCAGTGTTGAATGAGAGAAGTAAGAGCTTATGTCGCTGACGTCCGCGCCTACATCTGGGTTCTTGACGTCCGCGCCTACATCCGGGTTCTTGTCGCTGACGTCCGCGCCTACATCCGGGTTCTTGTCGCTGACGTCCAAGTTGAACTGATTGTGCTAAAAATAGATCACCAGCTAGCTTGCTATAAAAGGGAAGCGGCCTGGCCGTTTCATCAGACACACTCTGTCAACCACCAAGATGTTCACTTGTACTACGTGCTCGAAATCATTCACTCGTCTGCACGACTTGCGCCGCCATGAGGCTACCAAGCACGCCGGAACCACCCAGTATAGCTGTACGATATGTACACTGTCGTTTCAGCGCCCGGATCATTTACAGCGCCATGAACGTTCAATTCATGGGCCACCCAAGCGTCCATGCGAAGAATGTGGTCAACTCTTCAAACGACCCAGTCAGTTAAGACGGCATGAGCGTTTGATTCATGGTCCGTCACCACGACATGAGGGACAACTTTCCACTAAAGAGGCACCCAGGAGGGACAGACCCACTAAGGATGAACCCGGGGAGACGAATGCCACTGGTGATGCGATCACGGAGAGCCCGCCTATACCCACAGTTCAGAAGAGCCTAGATATCCAGCCGGTCCCTAGCATTACTGTTCCCAGTCATCCGCCTGACAACAACGAACATTTTCTGGAAGATGCGGCGGATGTTCCCAGCGATCTCTTACCCGAAGATCATCCAGTGAGTGAGATGTATCGACGCCATTGGCCCATGATCCGACACTGTTTCCACCGTCATCGCCCTATATTGGACTTGTACAATTTCCGACTGACCGACCTCGCCCGTCTACGCAGCTACATGGAAGCCATCTTCAATGACCAACCTACGTCCTTCACATTAAATGTAGCATTTGGGTACATCTTATGCCATAAGATGACGGGTGAATTGCGCTATTTCTATTCCAGTGTCATCAACCCAGTGTACGACCATCCTTTCACAATCACCAATCGGGCGTCGCTAGAGACGATGCTGGCCCAACTGGACACTGTGGATCCCTTAGAATGGGCCTATGAACAGCGCCCCAACACCAAGTGGATAGTGGAGAGGGTCACCAATGTTACGTTCTTCGTGGTTAAACTGACCCACCACCCCCATCGGATGAATGTATTCACCCATGCAGTGATAAATACTCAGAATACGCCTCAACGGTATCCTGGCCTGCCTGACGACGATTAGAACAAACGGTTCAGAGCGAACATGGCCGAAGATGAAACTTTCTGAAATGGCGACTTCTGATTGGACAAGAACAGCCGATAATACATCTAACGGACAGTAACGAATATGACAGATGCAAATGGCGGCCTCTGATTGGACAAGAGGCTATTTGTATTGTAAACATACCCAACGCGACTCCCCCAGCTTGGGTATGATGTACTGGAGGGAAAAATAAAATGACTGACCTGTCATCCTTGTTGTTGTTGTTCTCTTACTGTCTCTTCGGTCACCTCCGTGTACGATATTGTGGGAAAACCCCCACAGACAGGTCAGTACATGTCCTATCATGTTCACAGGTCAATTGAGCTGGTAGATGCAAGAGTTATCTCCCCCGGCAAAATGGAGGTTTAAATACTCGCTCCCTACCCTGTGACCTCCATGACATCTTCGGTCACCTCCGTGTACGACATTGTGGGAAAAACCCCACAGACAGGTCAGTACATGCCTTGATCACGTGATCGCCACGTGACCACCCCCTTAAATTTTACCCGGGGGAACAAATAAGTAGGGCAATGCGCGTTTAAAATGGTACACTATACTACTTACGGCTGCGCCAGGCTGAACCTAATCAGAATGCAGAATACACAAATTCGGAGGTTAGGTTGGGCCAATCACTTGTTTCTTAGTTCAAACCACTACCAGAGACGACTGTACATATCTCGAAAGGGTCCTAAACCCTGATGACGTATTGTATCTCTCTCAATCACGTGATGAATTGTGTATTCATTCATATGCAGGACACGTGAACACTCAGCCAGAAATCTTACATCGCTCATGTACATGTAACACGAAACCAATTAAATTGTCACTGTCGACGCAAAGTACATGTGCGTGAAGTCCTATATGTAACCTGATACACCAAATTAAAGCTTGCTCATCCGACTTGGATTGTGTAAAGATCCCCACAGACATGTAATTGTTATGGATGTTGGGGGCCTGCATTGCATCGAGGGATAGAAGTGGGATTCTATTGTCATGGATGTAGGGGACCTACGTCATCAGGTTTCAGGACAATTACACTGGCCATTCGAGTCCAGGCCGCGTAAGGAGCTACAACGCAGCTGACCAGCGATTGAGTGAGAAACATAAGGAATGACAATCTATGACAATCGATGTTAAAGGTACTAGTCTGTGCGAATAGAACATGGACAAGTTACACGGAACTTCGTGGTGTCTCTTTTTCTTAGTATTGTTTAGTCAAAACACATTATTGACACTTTTTTGATTGATTGATCGATACTACTACACAGCTTAACTATCAGTACTGTAGCCTACATTCAGCAGATGGTTGGTTCTGTGTGATCTCCCTTTGTTGGGTCCATGGAGTTACCGCAGAGTTTCATGCAGTTGAAACTCAATAGTACGGGTCAGTCAACATTTGCCTCTGTATGATCAAGTTGTGAATTTTAATTTTGACCAACAAAAGTTTGAAAAAAAACATCATAAGGAATAATAAAAGAGAAGCATCTAATCAGCGTGCATTTCTTATCAGATACAGAGGGAGATTTGGATGTTGTTTTTATTTTGCTCCCCCCCCACCCCAACATGAAAATTTTGCGGGTGTTTATTCACATGTTATACTCATCCATTTACTTGTTTATCCCTGTACATAGTCGCAATGAATCAAACTTTGACTGTTATTGCAGCTGACACCAGCGCCCCAGGTGGACTAGGACGTGCTTGAAGTAGATAATATATGGAACTGAATTATACATTGGAAATTTGAAGCCATACTTGAAAGTTCTTTTATAGGAGACATTTCTCAGTTAAACTCTGGATGGACTATATAGATAAAGATAATGGCTTATACATTTGCTGAGGTTAGGAACATTTGTTGGTGCGCCCTTTTGATTGATTGATATCGTCTACAGATGTTGTCGAATATTTTGGCATGGAGCGTAAATTCTATATAACATAGCATTCTCCAAATAAATCCAAATACCCATTCATCATCTGTGAGAACATGGTCTTAGGTGGATCATATCTGAACAGAATTCTTGATGTTTTGATTTACAATAGAGGCCAGCCAAGCTTTTACAACATAAATATAAAGAACTGCATGGATGTTTGTTTGAAAACGCTGCGATCAATCGGATAAATTTGTCATGGGTTACTCCAAACATTGGTGTCATGTGGCCTACATATTGAAATTGATATGACGAATATGATGCGGATAAAGACCCATTAAGAAAATTCCTCAATGTATATAGGTATGTTTTGCCTTACAATTTGTATTATTCCGATGAATAATAATTATTCGAAAAAAATATTTTCATTGATATCCGGTACGGTTGTCTGAGATAAACATTACTTGAAGGTAAGTAGTAAACAACCCGAAAAGGTAACATTTTCCAGGGAGGTAACTCTTGATTTCCCTAAACTATCCGACAGGCGGCGTTGTGATTATGGATTGCATCAGCATTGGCTGGATGCCAAGTTTTGACCACTATAGGTCCGTTAACCTTTGACCTTGTATTCCTCCGCGGTGATGCGGTCATGTCTGGCGGTATTGCGGTCGCGGAAAAACGCTTCCGCGGAGAAAAAGTAGTCCCCAGAATTCAAATACGCTGCATGGTCCGATTGGGTCGTGTGAGGTATCAATGTGAAGCATTCGTGAAGGGGCATCTGATGGGCTGGGTGTGGGGTTGAAATAGCGTCATTCTGCGCATGCGCGGCGGACCAAGGGTATGGAAATACACGTTTTGGGGTCTAGGGGAGCCCCTAATGGTCCGATGGAGTCGTATGAGGTATCAATGTGAAGCCTAGGTGAAGGGGCATCTGACTGGACTAGTGGCTCGGGCGTTGTCACCATTCTGCGCATGCGCAGACAGGGAATTATGGGAAAAGGGTATGGAAATAGACGTTTTGGGGTCTAGGGGGGGCGACTAATGGTCCGATGGAGTCTTTTTTGGAATCAATGTGAAGCCTATGTGAGAGGGCATCTGACTGGACTAGCGGTTCGGGAGATGTCACCATTCTGCGCATGCGCAGACAGGGAATTGTGGGAAAAGGGTATGGAAATAGACGTTTTGGGATCTAGGGGAGCTCCTAATGGGCCGATGGAGTCGTATGAGGTATCAATGTGAAGCCTATGTGAGGGAGCATCTGACTGGCCTGGTGGCTCGGGCGTTGTCACCATTCTGCGCATGCGCAGACAGGGAATTGTGGGAAAAGGGTATGGAAAAAGACGTTTTGGGTTCGACATGGGCCACTATGGGTCCTATGGAGTCGTATGAGCTATCCATGTGAAGCCTATGTGAGGGGCATCCTTCTAGAATAGTGGTTCGGCCGTTGTCAACATTCTGCGCATGCGCAGACAGGGAATTGTGGGAAAACGGCATGAAAATAGACATTTTGCGGTCGAGGTGGGCCCCTAATCGTCCGATGGGGTCGAGTGAGGTATCGTTGTAAAGGATACGTGAGGGGGCATCCGCCTGGACTAGTATGACGCGGAACTGACGTCATTCTGCGCATGCGCAGTAGACACAATTTATGGAAATGGGCGTTTTGGGGTCTAGGTGGACCACTAATGGTCCAATGGAGTTGAGTGAGCTATCAATGTAAAGCAGTCATGAGGCAGCATCCGCCTGGACTAGTGTGTCGTCCGTGTAGGACATTCTGTGTATGCGCAGACAGGGAATTGTGGGAAAAGGATATGGAAATAGATGTTTTGGAGTCGAGGTGAGCCCCTAATGAACCCATGGAGTCTTATGAGGTATCGTTGTGAAGCATTCGTGAAGGAGCATCCGCCTGGACAAGCGTGTCGTTCGTGTTCAACAGTCTGCGCATGCGCAGACAGGGAATTGTGGGAAAAGTGCATTGGAAAGAACGTTTTGGGGTCTAGGTGGGCCACTAATGGTCTGATTGAGTCGAATGAGGTATCAATGTGATGCATACGTGAGGGCGCATCCGCCTGGGTGGATGGGTGTTAGGAATGTCGTCATTCTGCGCATGCGCCGGCAGGCCGTAGTATGGAAATAGACATTTTGAGGCCGATATGGACCACTATTGGTCCGAATGTGTCTAGGGAAGTGTTATTTTGTAGCACTCGGGGTGTAGACCACGGCTTGAAGGGATGTCCACGTCACCTGTGACGTCACTGGTGACGTCATCAGTGAGAGTAGTAGCGAACGCGGGAGTTTCGGAGGTGCGATGGAGTGCATTTGGAGTAGATAACGGCCTATTTTTACATCCAACTACCTGGTAGAGTTACCTGTGAGTGTGAGTGTATGCGCGCGTGTGAGTGAGTGAGTTAGTGACAAAGTGAGTGAGTGTGAGTGAGTGAGTGAGTGAGTGAGTGACTGAGTGAGGCGTGCACAACGCCCGTGAGGCGTCCCCAACGCCCGTATTAACGCATGGACGCACTAACGACGGTGAGTGAGGGAGTGAGTGAGTGGGATCCGACTGGACTAATGTATCGTCCGTTTTCATCATTTTGCGCATGCGCAGTCTGGCCGTCGTATAGAAAGCAGGCATTTGGGGGATTCGTGGAAGTTTGTTGAGTGGTTGACCATCCCGGGTCAAATGGACCGTGTGGGGTATCAGTGTGAAGCTTTCGTAGGAAAAGTGGAAATTGCCTCTCATTTGTGGGTCGCTCACTTCCGGTTGTGTGGGGCGCTGCCCTCAGCCAATCAGAAGCGAGTATTTTGACCCGGTGTATTATGGGACATATCCAAGATGGCGGCGTCTGCCTACTGGTTCAAGATGGCGGCACGTCCGGTGTCGAAAACTGACCATTTTGTCGGAATGTGGTCATCTGGTGTCGAAAACTGGACCTTGTATGTGTCCCGCCTAATTTGGTGTAGAGATGGACCACTATTGGTCCGAATGCGTCCTGTGGGGTGTCATCTTGTAGTTCTCGGGGTGCAGACCACGATTTGAGGGATGTTCACGTCATCTGTGATGTCATTGGTGAAGTCATCAGTAGGAGTAGTAGCCAAAGTGGGCATTTTGGGGCAGTGAAAGAAGGTATTTGGTGTAGAGATGGACCACCCTTGGTTCGAATATGTCGTGGAAAGTGTCATCTTGCAGTTCTCGGGGTGTAGACTCCAGTTGAGGGATGTCCACAGCATCTGTGACGTCATCGGTGACGTCATCAATACGAGTAGTAGCGAAAGAACATGCTTTATAATTGGCTCAGTGCCATTTTTTCCCCACGATTTAGACTGATGAGGGACACATGTTCATTCCTATATTTACAAACACTACCACCACCACCACCAGACACCACCACACA
This sequence comes from Hanleya hanleyi, assembly GCA_036873755.1. Taxonomy (NCBI): domain Eukaryota; kingdom Metazoa; phylum Mollusca; class Polyplacophora; order Lepidopleurida; family Hanleyidae; genus Hanleya; species Hanleya hanleyi. The sequence continues at coordinate 32,796 of JAVTVY010027875.1, forward strand.
CCATCAACACCACCACCAACGCCATCAACGGGCGTTGACGGGCGTCAACGCCCGGTGGTGGTGGTGGTGGTAGCTCCCGTGTGGTAGAGCTCTTGGATCGGAGCTCTCGGAGCTCAAAGCTTGTGGAGCTCAGAGCTCGGAAATGACGTCATCGCAGGCATGCGCGCGTACCTGTGCTGCACCCGCACCCTGGTGTACCCTATTCCCTACGGACTATAGGGTACAGGGTGCAGCACAGGTACACGCGCATGCCTGCGATGACGTCATTTCCGAGCTCTGAGCTCCACAACCTTTGAGATCCGAGAGCTCCGATCCAAGAGCTCTACCACACGGGAGCTACCACCACCTGGCGTTGGTGGTGGCGTTGGTGGTGGTGTTCGTGGTGTGTGGTGGTGTCTGGTGGTGGTGTTGGTGGTGGTGGTGGTGGTAGTGTCTGTAAATATAGGAATGAACATGTGTCCCTCATCAGTCCAAATCGTGGGAAAAAATTGGCACTGAGCCAATTATAAAGCATGTTCTTTCGCTACTACTCGTATTGATGACGTCACCGATGAAGTCACAGATGCTGTGGACATCCCTCAAATGGAGTCTACACCCCGAGAACTGCAAGATGACACTTCCCACGACACATTCGAACCAAGGGTGGTCCATCTCTATACCAAATACCTTCTTTCACTGCCCCAAAATGCCCACTTTGGCTACTACTCCTACTGATGACTTCACCAATGACATCACAGATGACGTGAACATCCCTCAAATCGTGGTCTGCACCCGGAGAACTACAAGATGACACCCCACAGGACGCATTCGGACCAATAGTGGTCCATCTCTACACCAAATTAGGCGGGACACATACAAGGTCCAGTTTTCGACACCAGATGACCACATTCCGACAAAATGGTCAGTTTTCGACGCCGGACGTGCCGCCATCTTGAACCAGAAGACAGACGCCGCCATCTTGGATATGTCCTATAATACACCGGATCAAAATACTCGCTTCTGATTGGCTGAGGGCAGCGCCCCACACAACCGGAAGTGAGCGCCCCACAAATGAGAGGCAATTTCCACTTTTCCTACGAGAGCTTCACACTGATACCCCACACGATCCATTTGACCCGGGATGGTCAACCACTCCACAAACTTCCACGAATCCCCCAAATGCCTGCTTTGTATACGACGGCCAGACTGCGCATGCACAAAATGATGAAAACGGACGATACATTAGTCCAGTCGGATCCCACTCACTCACTCACTCACTCACCGTCGTTAGTGCGTCCATGCGTTAAGACGGGCGTTGGGGACGCCTCACGGGCATTGTGCACGCCTCACTCACTCACTCACTCACTCACTCACTCACACTCACTCACTTTCTCACTCACTCACACGCGCCCATACACTCACACTCACAGGTAACTCTACCAGGTAGTTGGATGTAAAAATAGGCCGTTATCTACTCCAAATGCACTCCATCGCACCTCCGAAACTCTCGCTTTCGCTACTACTCTCACTGATGACGTCACCAGTGCCGTCACAGGTGACGTGGACATCCCTTCAAGTCGTGGTCTACACCCCGACTGCTACAAAATAACACTTCCCTAGACACATTCGGACCAATAGTGGTCCATATCGGCCTCAAAATGTCTATTTCCATACTACGGCCTGCCGGCGCATGCGCAGAATGACGATATTCCTAACACCCATCCACTCAGGCGGATGCGCCCTCACGTATGCATCACATTGATACCTCATTCGACTCAATTAGACCATTAGTGGCCCACCTAGACCCCAAAACGTTCCTTCCAATGCACTTTTCCCACAATTCCCTGTCTGCGCATGCGCAGACTGTTGAACACGAACGACACACTTATCCAGGCGGATGCTCCTTCACGAATGCTTCAAAACCATACCTCATAAGACTCCATCGGTTCACTAGGGGCTCACCTCGACTCCAAAACGTCTATTTCCATACCCTTTTCCCACAATTCCCTGTCTGCGCATGCGCAGAATGTCGAACACGGACGACACACTAGTCCAGGCGGATGCTGCCTCATGACTGCTTTACATTGATAGCTCACTCAACTCCATTGGACCATTAGTGGTCCACCTAGACCCCAAAACGCCCATTTCCATAAATTTTGTCTACTGCGCATGCGCAGAATGACGTCAGTTCCACGTCATACTAGTCCAGGCGGATGCCCCCTCACGTATCCTTTACAACGATACCTCACTCGACCCCATCGGACGATTAGGGGCCCACCTTGACCGCAAAATGTCTATTTTCATGCCCTTTTCCCACAATTCCCTGTCTGCGCATGCGCAGAATGTTGACAACGGTCGAATCACTAGTCCAGGAGGATGCCCCTCACATAGGCTTCACATGGATACCTCATACGACTCCATAGGGCCCATAGTGGCCCATGTCGACCCCAAAACGTCTATTTCCATATCCTTTTCCCACAATTCCCTGTCTGCGCATGCGCAGAATGTTGACAACGGCCGAGACACTAGCCCAGACGGATGCCCCCTCATGTGTGCTTCACATTGATACCTCATACAACTCCATCGGCCCATTAGGGGCTCCCCTAGATCCCAAAACGTCTATTTCCATACCCTTTTCCCACAATTCCCTGTCTGCGCATGCGCAGAATGGTGACAACGCCGGAGCCACTAGACCAGTCAGATGCCCCCTCACATAGGCTTCACATTGATACCTCATACGACTCCATCGGCCCATTAGGAGCTCCCCTAGGTCCCAAAACGTCTATTTCAATACCCTTTTCCCACAATTCCCTGTCTGCGCATGCGCAGAATGGTGACAAATCCCGAGCCGCTAGTCCAGTCAGATGCCCCCTCACATAGGCTTCACATTGATTCCCCATACGACTCCATCGGACCATTAGTGGCCCCCCTAGACCCCAAAACGTCTATTTCCATACCCTTTTCCCACAATTCCCTGTCTGCGGATGCGCAGAATGGTGACAACGCCCGAGCCACTAGTCCAGTCAGATGCCCCTTCACCTAGGCTTCACATTGATACCTCATACGACCCAATCGGACCATGCAGCGTATTTTAATTCTGGGGACTACTTTTTCTCCGCGGAAGCGTTTTTCTGCGACCGCATCACCGCCAGACATGACCGCATCACCGCGGAGGAATACAAGGTCAACGGTTAGCGGACCTATAGTGGTCAAAACTTGGCATCCAGCCAATGCTAATGCAATCCATAACCTTGAGCTGGTGGTGCCCCCTGTCGGATGGTTTAAGGAAATCAATAGTTACCTCCCTGGAAAATGTTACCTTTTCGGGTTGTTTACTACTACTAAGGTATCAGAGAATATATTGACGGATGGGCGGTTGCCTTGGCCTACTGTTCCCCATTATTGTTTACATCTGACGATCGAAACCTAGGAATGGTTGAGCCGTCATCAACCCAGAAGACGCACAGACTTCAGAATTCACATGAGACGCCATCAACGTGTAATTCATGGTCACGCACGTTCTGGGGTTGAGAAACTCTTAGTCTAGCCACGACTAATAAAAAATTAGAGATTTTAAAAGTACATGTTTTGCACGGGAAAGTGATTACATGTATGTTTTACGATATGTCGATCACGAATATGCAAGAATATGCAAGAATATGCAATAACAATTGCACATGTCCAAAGGGCTATAACTCTGCAACCGTGAGGTATACATATTTCTAGGTTATTGTTTTGTATCGGGAAGACTGTCGAATTATGCAGCGATGACCAATCGTTTTGATTGATTCAGCAGTTTGAAACCCATATTGGATTGACCTAATTTGCTAAAGAATCCCCGACGAAGAGAGGGCATCATACCGATTTCTATGAGACTATGACATACATAATAATTGGTCGAAAGCAATATTAATTCTTCAAAGGCGAGATCTGCAAATCCAAACTGGCGCCATGGACAAATCAAAATTGAGTGATTTCTCAAGTTACGAATTTGGATGGGAAGGGTGACCACATATCTGCTATATGATAAGGTGAACTCGAATATTCACGAATTCGGTTTCTTATTCAAGCCGGTTGTCTGCCATCTTCAATTGTATCAAACATCCTGCATTGATCTAGTGAGTTGGTCGTCATATTGGAAAGACCTAGTTTTCTTGAAAGAGCTTCGACGACGAAACGGCTTAACCGATTGCTTTGAAACTCAGCACACATGCACTCAGCACACACTTCACTGAAAAACCATCTTCGCTTACCCAAGTCTAACACTGGCAAGCCTTTGGTGTAAGACTTCACCTATATATATAGATTTATATATATACTTCACCAATATATATAGATATATATATATATATATGTGTGTGTGTATATATACACAAATATATATATATATCTATATTGGTGAAGTATATATATATAAATCTATATATATTGGTGAAGTCTTACACCAAAGGCTTGCCCTAACACTGCACGTGTTGCCTTGGCTGAACGTAACACATTCATTATCTGATCAGAATACAGACCTGGTGATGTCATAGCGCTATAAATATTCCGTGGTCCATATTAGGAGAAGTGCAATGTGTGACCTCTTTAAAATTCAAATTTGATTGGCTATTCGAAGCAAATTAACATCAATACATCCACCACTTGCCATATTTGGAGATCATATTATACAATCATTAAAATCTTCTTGGATGCGGAAATTGATTCTACAAAAGTGGTAAATGGCAAAATATCATAGATGGAGAATATTATGAGAAGATTTGTTGTCTTGGACCAGAATATCTCAAAGTAGTCATAAGAAATATCGAAAATCCCTTCTGGAAAGACACTTTCTAGTCGTGGTACAATGCCCAACGAGCTATGAAAGAAAAAAGTACGTTACATATATATAACGAACCACTGTGGTACAATTGCAACTTCCGTGATTCAAAGTTATTCATAGAGAACTGGTATAACCACGGTATTAGATTTATTAGAGATATAATCGGCAAAGATGGCAGAGTAATGGACTTTCGAAACTTTAAGACAGCCTACGGGATAAAGGGAACCTTTCTAGATTACATAAACTTAGTACAGTCCATACCCCGACAATGGAAACCAAAATTGGAAGTAAATTATTCATCAATTAACGAAACAAACCCCCCTATATCGCAATACATGGAACTACTGGTAGGACAAGTGAAGGGATGTAGGAGCTACTACGATATACTTAACAACGATCAATGTATTTTTGCTACAGCCTGCAACAAATGGGAAATGTATTTAAAAAAAGGAGGGGAGCATACAGTGGGGCAATGTGTTCAGCAGTATTTTTACGAGTACCATTTCTACCAAACTCAGAGACTTTCAATATAGATTTTTGAATAGACTATTGAATACAATTTTTTTTTATATAAAATAGGAAAAGCAGATAATGATCTCTGCGAAAATTGTATCAACAATAGAGAAACAATTGAACATGCATTCGTCGAGTGTGACAGGGTTTCGACATTTTAGCGGGAGATGGGAAATTGGTGTAAAATTACTGCTGGGCTTAGAGGCAATATCAATGCAGAAAATATTATTATAGGTTGTGGAAAATATCAAAAGAGCATAAATACAATGACGCTGCTCGCCAAAGAATATATTTACAAGGCGAAACTTTCAAATTCTAATCTGTGTATGAAAGCACTACTACGCATATTCCGTAACCATTATAAAATAGAAAAAGATATTGCAAAGGATCATAAAATGGATTCCTTTCATAAAAAATGGATACTTTTTGAAAAAAAAATTAGTACTATGTAAATAAACGAATAGATGGTACCAGCAGCAAAATATTCTTTACAGAAACGTGATGAGAATGGATAGTAAGATACGATGCTTTATTTACATTATTATGAAAGTAGGTATGTACGTGCATGTTTGCATACATACACGTACATGCTTATGTCTCTACACTATTCTTTATATTATCAAAGGCCGGGTGTGGCCTAAACTTGTAATGTGAATATATGTTAATATGAAAATGTATTCGTATGCATGAATGTATGTGTGTGTAAATATAGGTTTTGTATATATGTATTTTATGTATGTATGTATGTAGTAAGTCTTTGTCTTTGCTTGAGTGTGTATATAAATGATAGGGTTTTTGTAACCCCCCATTTTATGAAAGACCCTTATACTTACCTTGTGCATAATATTTAATATTATGCAATACTGTTGGGTAGATTCTAAACCTCTTATACCAAATGCCAGAAAAAAACGGACACCCCCCTCCGGGGCCTCCATCAACTCCGGCGTCCTTGACCGCTCCAAGTTCCCGCCAAAAACTTAAGACCTCAGTTTGATTCTATAAAAACATAGCATTTAAAGCAAGAACATTTATGTACCTCCCCCAGTCTTTGATTAACAGTGTGGGTGGGAGGCGGGATCGCAAGGTAAGTATAAGGGTCTTTCATAAAATGGGGGGTTACAAAAACCCTATCATTTTATATCAAGACACCTTATACTTACCTTGTGCATAATATTTAATATTATGCAATACTGTTGGGTAACCCTAGAATTTGTGGGAACCCTGGCGGGTAGGCTAACCAAAAACAAGAGGTAGATACCTGTATCAATTTGAGAGCGAAAAGGCCGTCATTGATATGTAACCCAGGCCTCTCTGTTACCTGATAACTCGAGGGGGGCACCACCCTGGTGAAAGTCCGAGCTTTCCTTTTGGTATACCTGCTAGGGAAAAAACCCCTAATAATACGAGCCCAATGACAAAGGGTAAACATTATTTGTGATGATTTGATATACTCACTTATTGCTTTCTTGACTCCGGCCGAGGCTTGTTCCCCGAGGGTGCATAGGCATCGGGCGGGTCCCTTTGGACATGAGTGCTCGAAACGCGCTTTCTAACGGAAGGTACCGGAATAGTATGCGCGGCATTGCTCAGCCTTTTAGTGAGAGTAGCCATTTCAATGCTAGCTGTCGACGTCCAGGAGATAATACTTGATGAAAGTAGCCTCAGATCTCCACTGAGCAACGTCCATGATGTCACTAAGTGAAGCTCCCTTAAATAACGCTTCCGAAGTGGCTACCGCTCTGGTCTCATGGGCTTTGGCGAAAACAAACTTTTAGTCTGGGCAGCTGCATAGACCATCTGAATGGTTTCAACAATCCATCGAGCGATGGTGTCTTTGGAAGCCGGTTTGTGGTTATTGATCTGATGGGTAATCCACAAATGATTGTCTGAAGTTCGAAGATGTTTGGTCGCTTCGATATAATACTTCACATCACGCACCGGACATAAGAATTTATCGTCAGGAGAGAACTTACCTAGGTCAGCTAAAACCAAGGGTTTTGCGCCATTTTGATAGTCTCTGTTTTCGACACAAAGTCAGCCCGCGGCTGAAGTAGCAGACCGTCGCCCGTAAAATGTAGGCGATCTTTCTCAGCGGAGAGAGCATGGATCTCAGATCTCCGTCGAGCGGACGCCACAGCGACGAGAAATACAGTCTTAAATGTCAAGATCTTAAGGCTGGCCTGACCCATGGGCTCGAAAGGTGGTCTCGTAAGTGCATTTAGGACCAATTCGAGATTCCATGCAGGAGGCATTTTCTTCACCCGAAGTCGTAGGTGGAACATGCCTTTGATCAGGTCGTCTAATGGTTTGCTCTGTGTAACCTTAGACCCGTCTCGAAAACCAGGGTGGATTGTCGCTATGGCAGACCGATAACCAGCTATTGTTACTGGTTGTAGTCCCTTTTCTTCGTATAAGAATACGAAGAAGTCTGCTACTTCTCCCAGAGTTGTTTGAGAGGGATTCTTATAGTTTCTCTCGCGCCACTCCGAGAACAGACTGAGTTTAGAGTTATAACCCCGTCTGGTGGAGGGCCTTCTACATTGTGCCATGAGATTGGCAGCTTGTTGAGAAAAGCCCTCCTGACGTCGAGATTCGATGACAGATTCCAAGCAGTCAGTTTGAACATTGCTGGATTGTCGTGAACTCGACGCCCCCGGCATTGTGTGAGGAGATCTGGACGATCCGGCAGAATGCGTGGGTAGTCTACGACAAGATTGAGGAGACTCGTGAACCACGATCGTGTCGACCAGAAAGGAGCGATTAGAATGACTCTGCAATTCTCGCTCTCGATCTTTTTGAGAACCATCGGAATTAGTATGGTCGGAGGATACGCGTAAGCGTCCATTCCTGACCACGGGACCGCTAGTGCATCCACGGCGTGCGCCGATGGATCCGGAAACGGGCTCACATATATTGGGAGCTTTTTGTTGTCCTTCGTGGCAAAAAGGTCTACATGAGGAGTCGACCACTGAAAGAAGACTTGCCTGAGTACCAAGTCGTTCAGCTGCCATTCGGTCGGACGGACTCTCTGTTGACGAGACAGAGAATCCGCAAGCACGTTCCGTATCCCCGGAATATGCGCTGCTCGCAGGGTCACTTGATGCTTGATGCACCACTGGAATAGCTTCCAGGTCATGAAACATAGCTGGGGGGATCTGGTCCCTCCCTGCTTGTTTATGTATGCGACCACTGTTGAGCTGTCCGACCTTACCAGAACAATTTTCTCCCGCAAGAGCGGGAGAAACCGTTTCAACGCTAGGATGACTGCTCTCATCTCCAAGAGATTGATAAGCCAAGTCTTTTCCTGCGCGGTCCACATTCCTTGTCCCAGGTTCTCGTCCAGATGTGCTCCCCAGCCGTCCATGGAGGCGTCCGTAAATAGGACTAGACTCCATTCCGGCCGATGCAACGGGGCCCCCATGATGAGGTTGTCCCGGTTCCGCCACCAGCCGAGGGCTGATAATAGATTCGAGTCTATCGGGATTGGTTGGTTCAAATGACCTGTGCTCTGTTTCCAGAAGGACATACGGTACATTTGTATGGGTCTGCGTCGAAGTGGACCGTAATTGACCACTTCTCCCAGACTGACCAGTCGACCCAGAAGTCGCAAGAACTCTCTCGCCGGGAGAGCTCGGCAGGTGAAGAACACCGCGAGCATCTCCTCCAGCAGATCTAGGGCAGCCGGCGAAGGCCGAACCCGCCCGATCCGGAGATCGAACTGAACCCCCAGGTGTATGAACAACTGTGCCGTGGTCAGCGCTGACTTGGGTACGTTGACTATCCAGCCGCTGAGAAGCGTATGGAACAATGTCAACCTGATCGCATAGGTGACCGCCGTTTCCGACGGTCCGTTCACCAACCAATCGTCGATGTAGGTGCTGATATCCACACCACACCTCCGTAGGACAACCGATAGGGTATCCACTACCCGTGTGAAAACTCGAGGGGCAGATGTAATTCCGAACGATAACGCTTGGAATTCCAATATCTTGCCGTCGATGGCGAACCTTAGATACTTTTTGTAGTCCGAATGGATCGGTACGTGAAAGTATGCGTCCTTCAAATCTATTGAAGCGGCCCACATGCCGACCCGAAGGCCGGTCCGTACAGATCGAAGAGTTTCCATCTTGAATCTCTCGATGCGAATGTAACGGTTGAGAGGCCGTAGATTGAGGACCGGTCGCCATCCCCCGGTTTTCTTGGACACCAAAAACATCCTGGTGTAAAATCCCGGATCCGTTGCCGGATCTTTCACCTCTACTATCGCCGCTTTGGCGAGGAGGGAAGTTATCTCGTCCCGTATAATGGTAATTTGACGGGGGTCTCGAACTTTAGTTTTATCGCGATCTCCGGGACGGAGTATGGCGATATTGGAATCAGACCAGGCTGTGGGAATGCCAGAGAGAGCTAGTGCATCATTATTTGAGAGAACCAAGATGTGCTCAGTGAACTCCTTGGTAGTGTTAGTCGGCTGTATACTGTAGATGATACTCCTAGTGTTTGCCAAGTAGCCAAGTCGACTACATCACAAAGGTCTAGACGAAGAGAGCTTTGCCATTGACTGGTAGTCGACCATCTTCACATTTTCAATTTAAATACTACACTAACGTTCCGTCATTTACCTTGACTTAACGAATAGAGTAAACTGTTCAGACCGGGAAACGCGCGTGATGTCATATAGCCAATCAAGATAGGAGCTTGCCAACACCGAGCAGCTAGGATTTTCTTTGATGTCTGCTCGTGTGATCTCCAAATATGGCAAGTGGTGGGTGTATTGATGTTAATTTTCTTCGAGTAGCCAATCAAATTTGAATTTTAAAGAGGTCATACATTGCACTTCTCCTAATATGGACCACGGAATATTTATAGCGCTATGACATCACCAGACCTGTATTCTGATCAGATAATGTGTTACGTTCAGCCAAGGCAACACGTGTAGTGTTAGACTTGGGTAAGCGAAGATGGTAGTCGACTTGACTGGCGAAGGTGCGCTCCTCGTGCCGCCTTAGGATAATCCAAATTTCACTTCAGTAACAAATATACTTTTGTATAAGCCGGTTGTGTTTACCGCGCGCCTTTGACAACACCGATTTTTTTGCGTTTGACTTTTTGAGATCTGGAAGGAGGTCGAAAGTTCGACAGTTCGAGACCCGGTACAAGGAAGTCAACGAACCCAGGTTGACTCTCCAATCGGCACTTATTTTGCATTTTACTGCATTTTCGCGCATGTAGCCGTTCTGTGCACTGTTTCTATTGGTATTTCCACACATTATATCATCATAATATTCTGATCTGACAATGAAGGTAAATTATTCATTACGGTATGTATTTGTGAGTCAAGGGTTGTACGGGTGTCCGACCTATTATCGTGCGTTTTTGATGGTTTATCTGGAATATATAAAAAAGTGCTTCTTGAAATGACATGAAAACTGACACGATGATTGCTGAGCTCGTCGGCTATCTTCCGTTATGAATTCCGTCGATGACGTCACTCCCTTCTGCACGTGCGAGAGCTGTTTCTAAATTTCGAATTTTGATGAAAATAAAAATGTTAGATTTAAATTTTTCGACTTTCGTGGCTACCTATAATTCTATATTTTGCCGAACAATTAGAAATGATCTCCCCTTTGTTCCGACATATTATTGCCTTGTCTTCACGAGCACAACACGCACGCAAGAGATGCGTGTCCGATAACTGACCTGTCCGATAACTGTTCCGACACCCGTAGTACGGTCGAATATTTTTAAGAAATTTGTTTTACCGGGATGAGGTCGCGCGACCCCGTGGTTGCTCCTATTTTGTGATTTTTGTATGTGATTTTTCTTCTTCCTAGCCCTGGAGGAAGAATTCCTACCCCCGTCACTTATCCATTTCTCCAGCGATTCCTCAAAATATTAGTTTCTTCGACGGGACGTAATCCCGATCTGTATTCGTCCCACGGATTTCGTCGGCGCGGGTCTTCCAGGCGAATGTTCCCTCAGAGTTAATTCAGTTAATGGATGATTGGAGTAGTGACGCTTACAAGAACTATTTGGAGCTGGGGCTGAATGAAAAGGTTTTGTTTTGGCAGTACAACTCGATCATGAGATCACGGATCCTTAAGACACTGTCTTAGTCCCTGCTTTGGGGGCCTGCGGCTTAGTGGGCTATAAGGTTTATGCAGTATATTCGACTTTGTCTCAGTTAAATATTTATATATATCCTTGTATTCGTTTGCATGCCTTTATATTTGTAACACATTTCGCTTGAAATACTAAATGCATGATTCCTTATTTCTGTAATTATATAACTCGCATGTATATAACTAGCATGGGTATTCAAGCGACAATTGTTATATATATGTAATAATGTGCATGTGCATGAAATCTGTGTATTTCTAGTGAACTTATTAAAATATGCATGTATCCTTGAAGTTAAACATTGTGGCCATGACAAACGTTCCTCCGATGACGATGACGCGTCTTATTAGACGCGTCATCGTCATCGCCAAGATTTTTCATACGAGAATCGACTACATCATTTAAACGCTGAACGTTTCTTAAATCACTAATAGTCACTTTTTTATCACGGGCACTGGCTTGCATTTTAACTGAATGATCAGGCCTAGAAAGTCCACTGTCGGTACTAGTACCTTCTGTTTTCGTGGCCTCCAAGTCTTTTTTGGCCTGGGGATCTTCTCTTTCAAACGTTGCTTCTCCCGACTGATCTTCGACTGCTCCCGTTGACGAGCTGCCAGTCTTGTTTGCTCCTCAATCTGCATCAACTATTTCTGAGGTATGATAGCAGTATGCTTTCATACCTGGTTCTGCAGAGCCACTATTTCCTCGTCGGGCTGCTGACCGGAAACATTCTCCTCGTCTGGGGGTGTTTCCGTCAAGGAGAGGTACATATCTGTACCGCCGACAGCGCCCTCTTCCAGCTGGTCCATGGCGTCGGTGGAAAGATCGTTGTTCGTCGACTCGCCGTCCAATATCGCTATTATTTCGTTTAAGGTATTCCTCATGATGTCGTGAAAATTAGCGTAATTAAGCTTGTTTTTCCCCCTATTCCGGACCGATTTTCGAATCATATGGGCCTCTGGCGTCGGGGTATACACCGAATATCATGAACTGTGTAGCTATACACGCACCACGACAACAAGATAATTTCAACTCGAATTCAAACTTCACTAGATTCACTTAAATTTAAACTGCAAAGTTCAGTCAATTTTCAACGGTCGAACTCTCAATCAAAATTTCAGAACAACGTACAATACTAGACAAACGAGCTCGAGTGAAGTGTGAAGCCAAAACACCAGCTTATAAAGGCACCCAGCTTGGGTCCGCACGAAAATGTGTAGTCACAACAGAAGGTTGCTATGTGGTCAGCGTGTAGTAATTAAGTCGTTTGGCGCTCCAAAATAAGCCTATCGAAGAGAACTCTGACCCCAGCCAGACAATCTGTCAGAAATTATCCGTCATGTGACTGAAGGGTCATAGGAAGCTCGGACTAACACCAAAATAGGACGAAACTTTACGCAAGAAGGAACACTAACAAAGCGGCTTCCGCTTCAGTGCAAAGAAATCTATCCATTAATGTAAATGTATATTGGGGAAAATCCCATTACTCAACAAAATTATATTTCTTTTTTTTCAGGGATAGTCGAGCATTATCTAGTCTTGCGCAAGGTGGTTCAGACGGATGGTCGAAACCAGACCAAAACAGAGGGTATTCTTCGGGAGCAAAACCATTATCAGTTGAAACCCAATGTGATTGATGTTGTTGTATCTATATCAAACCTCATATGTCTACAGTGTCGTGGACTCGACTCCTATGGCAAGAACTGAGTGTGGTGCTGATCAATTAAGATCCTGTTTTATGCGACTCGACATACAGAATGGATCATGGCGATACTTTCCAAAACTCGTCAGGGCACGACACAGATAAACTGTTACAAATAAAGACAGAACTGTTAGATGATGCTAGAAGAAACTCTGAACGATATAGAGCCGATGAGACGGAAGATGTCGATGATAAACGAATATCAACTTTTCCACCACAAACAGGTTACGAGAGCAGATTGAAAAGAATAAAAGTAGAGCCAGACTCGCCTTGTGCTACCGTTGGCTCGTATCTTGGCAAAGCTGAAAGAGATAATGTAAGTCTTCGCTGATCATGTATTGTTGATATTCGCCTATAATCGTGTAGTGAAATAACCGGCCCTTCCTTTTTGTGTTTTGAGTAACAACTGAATCAGTTTAGAAAGTCACATCAGACACATTAGCTGCCGAAATCACTTTAACAAAATGCAGTGTCTCAATTTTCCCGATTAACTGTCTCATCTATAGATCAACCGTGACAAAAAAATGAATGTAAATTATCCAACTTCGATTCCCAGAAAAACAGACAGCGGTGTGGAGCAATACGAACGTTGTTGGCGTGAGGTAAATGCGTGGCACCTAGTACAGCATTGTATTGGTTATGTTTAATATTGATTTTTTTTTGTCTTTCGACAGGAGTATCCCAATTCCAAGATAGGCGAAACTGAGCATCCATTTCCTCTGGCACTGTATCAACGCCAAACTACTTCGAAGGGAAAGATGGTTTGGAAAGAAATCGGAAATATGCATTCTGGGACTGTTGGTACTGCACCACAACGTTCACATGAAAGTACAGAAAACTCTGATATCCATCAACAATGTTGTAATGAGATAAATACATATAACTGTCATATGGCAGCAGGAAAATATCGTACGATCACCGACGTGGGAACGAACACTGAGGAATGGCCATACGTGTGTGAGCAATGTGATTACAGGTGTGTGTACCAATCTCAATTTCTCAGACACACGAGGACTCACACTGGAGATAAACCACATGCGTGTTCACTGTGTGATTACAGGTCAGTCAGCAAACACCAAATCGGTGTACATATGAGGGCGCATACTGGAGAGAAACCATACACATGCTCGGTGTGTGATTACAGGTCGGCTCACAGATCTCACCTGGCCTCGCATATGCTCAGACACACTGGACTCACCCATCTATGTCCACACTGTAAATATACGTCTGTCTATAAAAGTAACCTAACTAAACATATAAAGATGCACCAAAAGGAGAAGACATAGTCTTCTTTGAATTTTTTTTAATACATGAAAATTATTATTTTGTTGACAAACAACTATACTGCAGTTATAGACTCCAGTACCCGTGAAACGTGGACATGTATGGATCACTGTAAATGCATGGTCTGGGATGGAATTAATGTCCAGTAGTCTATTCAGGGTTGGACAAAATAAATAATTATATAAGGGACATATTCATGTGTCTGGATCAGTAACCTGTCGTGTTTCTGTTGTAGTTACTTGCCTACTGGGTAAAGTTATTGAAATGTATCCAAATTGCTTGGTGACTTGGGAATTTCTCAAAACTGTGCATTATTAGAGCTCTTTTCATCTCACTGTTACCTCAATAATAAAACTGTTTTGTCAAAACTGAGATCTTCTATACATCGTCAGAATGAGAAAAGCACAAAATAGATGCAATGTTTACTATTATACGTGCACACCATTAAAACTTGAGTGTATCAACACGTTCGTCATTGAGTGTTGCCGTACTCGTCATTAGCAACGTTGCTGAAGTCTTGGCTCAATCACTGAATTGCACAATCCTTAATACAGCGTCTCATCAGTTCTAATTAGCCACTATTTGGGAGGTGTTCACAACGCTACAGATTGTGTTGATCTGAGTTTCAACAATCAATATTGCTAACTAAAAATATTAGCGATGAAGAATGATAATTTACATGCTAAAGTGGGTAGACGGGGCGATGTATTTTAAGGCGTCCCATGCTGTCATATGTACAGCAACTCCGTCCTCAGTGAGATATATCCTATTTATTGCTCAAATCTACACCTGCTATTGTTATTGCCGTTATCCCTCTATGGAGATCCTGCTGTAGACAAAGTTCTCACCATCTGGATCCTCAGCCAATAGGTTACAATGCGCCTGCGCCCAATAATACACTTCCCACTTACTTTTCCTTCTACAGCCACCCTGCGTGGTCGTGTTTTGAGAGAGCTCTGCTAGATTATGTAGAGCAACTTCGTCCTTAGTGAGATATATCCTGTTCCCGTCATAGTTCCTCCATCGCCGTATGTGAACCATCATCATACCCAGATCGTGTACAAAGATACGGGTTTCCACCCCTGCTTCGCCGTTGAAATAATCTACAATGTCACGGGACGTTTGTGATTGAGTGAAACAGGTGGTGGGTGATGCGTTCCAATTCTCTGTCGCAGGCACATCAACGACGGCGCAATGTTGCTTCACTCTCAACATCTGGGTCGAATGACTTGTGATGAACCATTCTTCCTAGGATTGGAATACGACGGCGTCAATTACAGCGTCAGCACTCCTCCGCCCAATACCATGGTAATCAGGGTAGTATATATGGTACTCCGCGTAGTATACATGGTACTCAGGGAATGTTATTGATCGACTGGACAGACAATATCTGGACTTATTTATCAACCTAGATCGACTGGACAATAGCTGGACTGTTATTGCTCGAATGGACAGACAATAGCTTGACTTATTGATCGACTAGACAGACAGTAGTTGGACTGTGATTGGCCGACTGGACAGCCAATAGTTGGACTGATATTGATCAACCGGACAGACAACATCTGGATGTATTGATCGGCAGGACAGACAGTACCTGGACTGATCTGATCAATTGAACAGACAATAGCCGAACTGTTATTGCTCGACTGGACAGACAATAGCTGGACTGCTATTGATCGACAGGACAGGCAATAGCTGGAATGATACTGACCGACTGGACAGACAATAGCTGGACTGTTACGGACCTACTGGACAGACAATAGCTGGACTGTTACGGACCTACTGGACAGACAATAGCTGGACTGTTATTGATCGACTGAAGAGAATAGCTGAGATGTTTTTATCGACTGGACAGACAATAGCTGGACTGTTACTCACCGATTAGAGAGACAATAGCTGAACTGTTATTGATCGAATGGACAGACAATCGCTGGACTGTTATTGATCGACTGATAGGAGAAAAGGTGGACGGACTACTAGTAATGGGTGTTGATGAAAGCTGATAGAACTAAAGTCACTATTCATGCTCATTTGTCTATAAATTCAGGTTTGTGACATCGGGAAGGGGTTCCCGCAAAACGAAAGATAACGAACCACCATATGCTTGGACGATTTATGGTTTGTCACAGCCTGTTATTTACTTTCGTTATTCCTTTCCATACTATATATTTGTATCAAGTTCCATAACAAAATGTATACAAATTTAAGATTACCACCATAGTGACATCACAGTGACGCCATCTTTTCGGAAGCCAGTTTCCGCCTTGTTTTTACCGATTTTCCTTCTTTTTGTCTTTTATTTTTATTTATTTAATTTTGTTTTTCGACATTTTCTCTCAAATCTCATCAAGAGACTTATGGGCGTCACTATACGCCCGTGCACACCTAAAGATAGATACTTCATGTGGGAAGCTATTGTCGGAGTCTTTGTGCAGTTGAAAAGGTTCGAGTCTAGACACAGTGTCGTACCGAGACTTGGCTATTGTGTGCATTGTCTAGTGATTCTTAAATGGAATATGAACCCACCTTAACAATGAGGTGATGGGAAAGCGAGAAAATAAGATAGTATAATAGATAAAACATTGGTGGCCATAACTTTGACGTTTCGATCTCACAATTATTATATGCTCCATGGGTGAGATTAGGTAAACACTTACGTTCAGTACCAGTCCAAACCACGAGACAGGATATCACACAGACAATAGAATTTTGAAGACAGACTGATGGATGTTCGGCCAGACATGTAACAAATTATTGTAATCAATCAAGGTCAAGTAATTGCATGGAGTTTTGAGGTATACTTCAAATTTGATCATAATCCACATGCCTTAACTGGAGTTATGACAGTAACAACAGAATTTCCCACTTTCTTTTACCAAGGGGACCTTAAACATTGACCTTTTGACCTGAAAACAAAAGACGAGAGCTCACATATCCCACAGTGCAATCGACAAAGGTTTGACAACACAAGAAAATCTCAATTTTCCTCCAAATATATTCCTTTCAGGTGAGAACATTTTTCGTGAAGGAAGAAAAAGGTCAAGAAAATAATGACGTAAACCTTAATAGGTGCTAATATCAAACTTTGTTCTCGGGTTAATAAACGGACATAAAGCTCGTGAAAATGACCCCTCTCTCAGTTACATTAGTAGTGAGTGAGTGAGTGATTATGGTTTAACCTCCCTTTCAACACTATTTCAGTCCTATCACGACGTTTGGTTCCTATTCCTTTTCACACCCAGAAACCACACGGGTGGCGTCCTATTCTTTTTCACACCCGGAAACCACACGGGTGGGGTCCTATTCCTTTTCACACCGGGAACCCTACGGTGCCCCAGTTAGTCGTCTATTACAACAAGCTCTCTGAGGGGCTGAGGCCTAGTCTTACCATGACCTGGAGTGTGCCCCACGGGGCCAGTTATATTAGCAAATGCTAATTTAGTTTTTATTTGAGAACGGTTTAACTGAAATCAAACAGGGGAGACAATTCCACAGGACTGATGTAAAAAGGGGAGGCAACTCTGAAGAGCTCAACCTAAGAATATAATCAATAAAACTTGATTGTGACCTGACATTTGACATCAAAATAAACCGGTTTCTTCTTCCACTCTAGGGTAAGGTACATCCAAAGTTTAATACGAAACCATAACAGGGGGTAATGCACGCACAAAGAAAGTTAGTAGCCTGATAGAACGACAGAACTCTTGATCGCATTTTTACGACATAGAATATCGATGGGCATATAAACACTAATTAATATGATAGAGAATTACTAATTTTGGCAAAATAAATTACATTTATGACATATTAGTAGGCAAAATGCGGAAAAAATAGAGAGAAAATACCGAGAACGCGATCCTCTGAAGATACCTCGTGGCCGCCATTTAGAATTTTCCCATGATCCTTTGAACTTAGAATTATGCAAACAATCTCAAAATGACACAAATAAGATTCACGGGAAATCCGAAATTTTCAATTTTCAATTCTCCTTTTATCATCGTTCCAGAGCTGTAGGCCTGAAAGGGTTAAGTTATAAAACCCATCAGCTTATCGACGCATGCAAAGAAAAATACTGAAGCAATTTCACTTCAGTGACTATAAAGTTCTGTAAATGTACAATCTCCCCGATATTGATTTGGTGCCTTTTTGACCCGCAAACGATAGCAAACACAATCACTACTGTCGTTGACCTTGAAATCGTTAGAGCACGTGTGTTAGCTTATCTGTAAGCCTATCATTCCCATAAAGCTTCCGTGTCCGCGCTGTAATTCTATAATCCTACGATCGTTGGTGAGCCTGCCGAGTTTTTGAGAATATCGTGCAATACAATTCAGTTCTTACACTCAAAAAAAAAATGTATTTCGAAACCAAAACGAAAAAAACAATAATGGACTTGAACATATTGTTTATACGTCATCTCAAGTAATTAGGCACGTCATCTCAAGTAATTAGGCGGGCGAGGGCTGAAATCGTCTCAACGAATGCTTGCTGGGAAAGAATACACCAGCTTGCGCCTAGGTATCAGCCCAGTGAGCGGATTGACCAATATTAATGTAATCGATATAAAAAGTCACGCAATCAGGCTTTTAATGCAATCGAATTGGTGCGAATTGACAACGACATGTTTTCCAACCTACCAGGTCACAAAACCTCGTCCAAAAAAGTGATTCCGTTTTTTTATGAAATCTGAAGAAAAAAAATCCGATTTTTGGACTTCCGTCTCGGTTTTCATGTATGTGGAAAAGGTTTGTGAATGTAAATAATTTTGTTTATATGTAAAGTGATCAATTTATTTTACATATGTATATATGTGGAAAAGTTTTCAACTTTCAAAAACTCTTTTATACACCTGTACCGGTATTATACTTTTGTACCTATGATAATGTGCACACGCATATTGAATAAAAGATTAAGTACTGCAACAGCTGGCTACACAATGCAGTCATTTCTCACTTTTAATCACACGAATTTGTTCTGTCTTCAGTTCTCATACATTTAACCTTGCTGTTTGTTTTTGAGCAGACATATGCCTGTGATATAATAGACTGTGTAATTCCTGGTGCAGGCATTTAAATTAAAAACATATTTTGAAATATATTTCTTAAATATTTAATTTCGAAAAGGAAGTGTTTACATAAAAAAAACGAATTAACAAATCATAATTACTTAGGCCGTTGTTAATTAATTCTTTGTTTCTCGTAACCTTGCTTTTGAAAATAGACATGCTGAGGGCGATAATTATTAATTATTAATTATTACCTAGCGAGAAAAAAAAGAAGAAAATACTAAAACAAAACTTGGGATGCAAAATTTGAAAATATAAAACCTTTTACTGGACTAGATTTATCAAACAAAACCTCTGCTAGAGGAACAGTGACCTGCTAATTAAATGAATAATGCATACATAATGACCATTAAAAAGAAATCACAGATCACAATCCATAGACAGGACTCTTTGACATAAAATACATTATGTGAGGTGTCATATATGGAGCTAATTTAGAACTGGTTTCCATCAGATTAGTACTGGCTAACAATATTAAATCAGCCTTCACCAAAGCAACCATAAATAGTAATAATATTAATCCTAATTTTTTAGGATTCATAAATTTTCCTATAATACAGCTGTCCTAAGCAAGTCACTGGTCAACAACAACAACAACAGTTTTGGTCTAATCACGATGCCTTCTTCTGATTTTCAGAGTCAGTAAAGACTTGGAAGAGAAGTCTTTCTTCTCTTCCAAGTCCGCCACTGTGGATTCTTGATCCATGGCACCGAGTGATTTATAGATTTATATAATTCGTTTATTTACTGATTACAAGCGCCCATATAATGCAGGAGAATCATCGACGGAAGTTTCAAATCTGCCTTGAAAAGAAAACGCTCGATGACAGAGCTGGCGGTCGTCTTTTCAGAGAATAGGAAAGTTGTGAATTTAACATAAAACTGACCGTTTGTTGAATCTATCGTGGCTCCGTTGGCCAAAACATTTTGATCAAAACCAGGATGAATGCGATCAACCATGCGGACATTTTTACATTCATTGCGCGGTGTACGAGGAACGAAAGGGGTGTATGATGAACATACTTCCGTTCGATTTGAGAACTCCGCGTGCAAATCGATATCTAGTTTGCAGACGAATAGTTATACTTCTTCACTTCTCAATGCATATTTCGTTAGATTACATTGTGGATGTTCAGTTTGTTGTTATTTACTGTTTTTGCGATCAGACAAGCTACGGAATTGAGACCACAGAATTTCCTTCCGGAGCTCCGACTGGAAAACATAATGACGTAGCTTAGAGGATTCCCAAGAAAGTTTGCCGTTTCATTGGTCAGTTTATGGGGAATCCCTTGAACTGCACAACAGGTGGCGCTGCAGTGCCCTTCGAACGGATGACGGCTTTACGAAACTTGTTACGACAATCTCGGTATTTTACGAGCAATTTAATCACTGGAGAGCGCTGCTTCGCGAAATCAGAACTCATTATAGGCATTTTTTTTTAGGGATCAGTACCAATAATTAATACAATGCGTAATTATTGCTTGCAAAAATACTGATGCGGGCGGGTTACGGGAAACGAACCATTAATTAACAGCGGCCTTATAGTCACATAATAAGCCTTGATGTGACTTGTTGCCTGTGTGTTTTACATTCCTATATAATATACATAATAACCTTTGCCTCTGTAGGTCTTTCTGGATGTGGAGCAAGGTCATATTCACTGGATGTTGGGTGACACCATGTACAATCATGTGGCTGGTTTCAGGTGTGTGTTTCAATAGGTCAATCAGATCATGTTCGCTGCAGACCAACGGATAAATAATGTGCCTGTGTAAATTTTCGCTGCAGACCTAATGACAAATAATTTACATTTGTATAGTTTCTCTCCTGAACCTTTCCTCAAGACATTAAACACAATTGTTTGGTTACACACCTGTACTCGTATGTCGTATTAGACACTATTTAGGCATAGACCAATTCACATAACACTTGTAAGTCTTGTCTGCGGAGTGTGTTCTCATGCATTTTACAAGGTTATGTTTCTGAACAGTCACAAAATCACAAACTGATCATTTGTGTGGCATCTTCCCTGTGTGTGTTTTCATATGATCTGCTAGTTCATCTTTTCTGGAACACTTATAATCACAAAATGAACATTTGTGTGGTTTCTCTCCTGTATGTTTTCTCATATGTCTTACCAAAGCAGTTTTGTATACAGACCAAAAGTCACAGATAGGGCATTTGTTTGGCATCTCTCCACTATGTCTCTTTAGATGCTCTTCGAGGTCAGGTTTCCCGGAACACATGTGACCACAGACTGAGCATCTGTATGGCTTTTCTCCAGTATGGGTCCTCAGGTGTTTTTCAAGGTTATGTTTCTGGACAGTCGCAAAATCACAAACTGAGCATTTGTGTGGCTTCTCTCCTGTATGAGTTCTCATATGGTCTGCAATTTGATCCTTCGTGGAACACTTATAATCACAAAATGAACATTTGTATGGTTTTTCTCCAGTATGTTTTCTCATATGTCTTACCAAAGCAGTTTTGTATACAGACCAAAAGTCACAGATAGGGCATTTGTTTGGCATCTCTCCACTATGTCTCTTTAGATGCTCTTCGAGGTCAGGTTTCCCGGAACACATGTGACCACAGACTGAGCATCTGTATGGCTTTTCTCCAGTATGGGTCCTCAGGTGTTTTACAAGGTTATGTTTCTGGACAGTCGCAAAATCACAAACTGAGCATTTGTGTGGCTTCTCTCCTGTATGAGTTCTCATATGGTCTGCAATTTGATCCTTCGTCGAACACTTATAATCACAAAATGAACATTTGTATGGTTTTTCTCCTGTATGTTTTCTCATATGTCTTACCAAAGCAGTTTTGTATACAGACCAAAAGTCACAGACAGAGCATTTGTTTGGCATCTCTCCTCTACATGTATGTATCTTCAGATGTTCTTGCAGGTCAAGTTTCCCGGAACACATGTGACCACAGATTGAACATCTGTATGGCTTCTCTCCTGTATGTGTCCTCATGTGTTTCACAAGATTATGTTTCTGTACACTCGCAAAATCACAGACTGAGCATTTGTGTGGCTTCTCCCCTGTATGGGTTCTCATATGGTCCGTAATTCCATCTTTCGTCGAACATTTATAATCACAAAATGAGCATTTGTGTGGTTTCTCTCCAGTATGCTTTCTCATAATATGCCTGACCAAAGAACTTTTATAAGCAGACCTATAGGCGCATAAAGAGCATTCGTGTGGCTTCTCTCGGGTGTGGTTTTTCTCGTGTACGACGAGGTCTTTTTTCTTAACACATCTATAATCACAAACTGAGCATTTGTGTGGCTTTTCTCCTGTGTGAGTTTTCATATGAGTAACCAGATCAGATTGGATTGCAGTCCTGTACTCACATAATGAACAATCATATGGATTCTCTTCCCTGTGTATATTCAGGTGTTCTACAAGCTCATCTTTTCTGGAACATTTATAATCACAATATGAACATGTGTGCTTGTCTTCCATAATGTGGGACCTTAGCAGTGCTCTAACGTAATCTGTCTTGGTGCACCCATTATCACAGGACGGATTTTGGTGTGACATGTTTTCTGTGTGTGGCTTCACAGCTTCTTGATCACACAGCATGGTTAACTGGTCTCCGGCTGTTTCATCTGAATCATCACCACATTCTCTCATCACTATCTCCCCGGTTGTAGTCATATCACGCTGGAACATCCTCACCGGAAATGGAGTCATCTTGGTAGTCAGCTCGTGCGACTGAGAACATGTCTCCTCGTAATCCATACGTTCCTGTTTAACGAAATGAATACCTGTTTCAGCGATATTGAATGAGGCATACTGGCAAGCAGGTTAAATAACACATATCTCACACATGATTATTCTCTCGGATGGGGCAGAGCTAACTAAACATGGCTCCTTTGATACCGTCACATTCTTGGGTTTCAGAAAAATTATGAATTAGAGCGACATGCAAGAGGTGGGAAAATTGATGACGTCTGGCAACTAAAAAGCAACCATATGACCTCATAGGAAAGCTTCCCTCGGCACCTCACATTCAGACCAAAGAATACGGTGGATTCTCGGACGTAGCCTTAGTATGTCAGCCGCGTTTTTATTGCAGATGTTCATGTGGAGAATATTAAGATGTTCATGTGGAGATTACAAGGCCCCTAGCACCGGCTTAAGCCCAATTAGACACGCTAGCTCGGGAGCTGTGATGACAGATCAGCTCAAACATGCAACTCATCTGCTGTTAATGGAGGAGTATCGAGGACATCTGATAGAGTAAACGCCTCAACATGGGGTAAACCTGGCAAATACAAGAATATCCAGAAAAACTAACCTGTAAATGCCCGACGTCGTACGGCTTAAAGCCTTCGAATGTTTTGTTGATATTTTTAATAGACCATGATACCAGTTGGCTTCTACTATTGGCTGTGCCACTATACCCGAGGTTAACAACTATGTTACACTCTCAGAAATATTCAGGGAATACTCCTCAAATGATCAGATTGTACATCCACAACTCAATTTCAGGGATTTTACCTGAAATCCAGATATAATTTCCTGAAATTCAGGTATATCATCCCTGAATTAAAGCAAAATTTCCTGAATTTTAAGGAATGTTACATACTTGAATAGGGTCGAGATATTACTAATCAGGGTGATAAATTTGCCTAAAATTCAGGGAATATCCTCTCATTCAGGGATATTTTTCCTAAATTTCAGGTAATCAGCCCTGAATTTCAGGCAAAATTCCTGAAATTATTTTGTGGATAAAATCTTCAATTCAGGAGTATTCCCTGAGTGTGTACTATGAGTGAACACAAGCCTTGTACATGTAGGATATTCTTGGGGACACGCCAGTGATTGCCTGGATGAGGAATATGAAGTAAAAGTCAATATGCACTGGTCAGTATATATGTTTGGTGTATCCATGTCACGATAACAATAATAACACTTACAACTGGTTCTTCTTTTATACACAAATCAACTGCTGCATTTGAAATGGTCGAGTCTGACTCGATTATTTTGAGCATGGTTTCATCTGCGGCTCGGTCCACAGAAAGGATTGACACAGTCTGTTTCTTTTCTCGGCTAGAGTTCATCGAGAGGTCGCGATATTCCAAATCAACCATGGGCTGTTCCTGCCTTCTTACATGTTTTACATTTCCAATATTTTCGGATAACTGTTGATATCCTCCATACTGCATCATGATCAGGTCAGGTGAGTCAGTCACAATATGTTCTTGTTTAACCAGCGTCGGATTCATCAAGTAACCTGGATGATGATGTTCCTGATGTGCATACAATATTTCTCCGTCCCCCACATCCTCCGAGGGTTCATCCTTTATAATTGCCGGTGGTTGTGCAGTGGGAGGTAATGGTACTTGTTTAACTTCCATTGTAGTTAGACTGGAAATGCGCTGCAAGTCTGTTCAGTTATAATCAACATTAATGTCCTGAAAACGACAAAAAGAACAAGTCATCCAATGTGGACGGAAAGCAACAATCGGGATCATAACAACGTCACCGAACATTGCAACATCAAGCCCTGGTTGGTGATGGCCATGAAAGAGGCCGTACCCCCCCTCCCCCCCCCCACACACACACAACTATGAAATATCCTCAAAATTCCTCTTCTCCTGAATATGAAATATTCCCTTTTATTTTCAACCCTACTCCCAACAACTTTGAAATATTGTCGTTTTGTAACGATCGAATAAATTTTGTCACATGTAGGTTAACACATCGATGCGAAATATCCTAGATACCGTATGCCTTTCTTTATAGTCAACAAGGTGAAACGGACATGGTGCGGGTTGACACGTCCACTTTTACTAGAGCTTTCTTAGCTGCGTTTGGAAATTTGTGTTGGTCGTAACTTGCATGTATTATTGAAATGAGAAGTACAAATTGTATAAGGAATGTGTGGAAATTCAGTACGGCAATGATATATGGCATTTTCGGATTGTCACGTCAGCGTGGACATAGCTATACAATGTAGCTGTCAATTCGGCAGAGTGAATGCTATCAAATCCTTTCAATTATAGACAAAATCGTCTGATTTGTCTCAGTGAACAGCTGCTTTTGCTCCGAAAATGATATACACGAAGGCTTATTACCAGTTAAGAAAATGCGGAGTACATGTACTATCATTCACACTATCGACAATTTCTTGCGTGTTTGTCCATTCACAACACTCTCGTTGCAGCTGTCGTATCACCGACATACGTTAGCGACACGGATCCGTGGTCGCTGTTTCGACAGTTTCAGCCTCTAGATGCATGTACCCCCTGATTGTAGAACATCAGAGTCATGACGCACGATTCTGAACGATTCAAAGCAGCGCATAACGACGTCGGAAAACAGACCAAAAAATTACATTCCCACGTCTATCGTAACCAGTTCCAGTAGATGTTTGTCCAGGATATAACTCTTACCCTTTAGATTCGCTCAGAGAATCACGTTTCTGCAACGACATATGGATCATGTGAACAGATCGGTGTAAGCAACACATAAGAGGGCAGTTGCAACTTGCAGTTTGCGTTTCAACTTCTAAAAATGTATTGGATGGCAGTGTGGTTTACGTAGTTGTACACTACCAGCGTCTAGTCCGTCATTCATAATCCAGCCGTCGTCCATTAGAGAATATCCGCGTCCATAATCCAAAGACCTATTCCATTTTCCATATAACAGTATTAGCACCAAATTCAAAAGACAATCATAGTATACATAAACATAGGCTTGTTTCCTGCAAGAGAGAAGCGGTCAACAGTTTTCAATGATGCCGGCAAGACATCATGATGTTCCAAAAATATCAAATCCGTATCGCTGATCAATATTCTTAATCCATAATATTCGTTGTAAGGTCGTCATCTAAAGAATGATGTATCTCAGTCACGCTTTAATTGTGAATGTTCATATGAGTACCATGAGGATCTTGAAGTACATGGGTTCATACGGCCCCTAGCCCCGGGTTAAGCGGAATTAGACACAAGCTACGAAACGTAGCGCCATAGATCTTGCACGCTACGTTCGTATTTTGCTATCAGCATGCGATATGTATCGCCAAATTTGAGAAACTTTGAGTGTAGGCGCTTGGTGGAATAGCCCTGTTTTTTAAGTTTCTGTTATACTCACATTCCCGGATACGAATCTACTATCTACAACAACAACAACAACACTATGTTAACACACACTGAATTTTGGTCTCGAATAGGTAACAAATTCACTTCCGTTTTCGTTAGATCAACATAAGAACATGAGAAGGGCAGTGTACGGACTTGTTATGAAACTCGAGAAATCAACGTAAAATAAACCAGGAAGAATGGCATAGCTAACTGTATTGTGTTCAGCTTACTTAGCAAGTCTCGATTTATTCCTGAAAAAATTAGGACAGTTGTGTTCTGTACAGGACACAATCAAACGACAATACCCACGTGACCAGCTCAGACGGACAAAAAGTGCTTGCCTCAGAACCGAAGCCAGTTTGCGTTCTCAAAATTTGATTGGCATGGAGTGTGGTGTGGTACATTTCACGTGAAGTGAGAGGAGTGACAATCAACAACATCAGTATGTTGTTCCAGACTAAAGTACGAGTACGTCAGTTTTTCAAGGGCAAACTGAACCTGTTTAACCTGGGACGTAATGGGACACATCAATAGTTCATTCGATACCATTCATTCTTACCTTAATGCAGATCTCAACCTCAAAATATCGGTCGGTCACGGTCTTACGCGCGTTAAACACTCCTTTGTCTTATAAAAATACAATCTGGAACCGGACTGAACAACGGACGAACTTGTTCCATCGATACTGGTACGTTTATCTTTACGAAGCCTGGTCGGTTCTGGGTTATTCTTGGAAATAAATATTTTGAAACGTTCCTCGCGTTTGTTGATAAACATTACACCCGTCGAGGTACATTTTTAACGAGAGAGGCAGGGGTTTTGCTGAAGCTATCTTTCGAGTCCTAGCCGATATTCGAAATGCTTTTATTGTACGAAATTCCCACGTGTTTCGCATTATAAGGAGTTAGTAATGGTTAATGGTCCCCAAATTGAACGTGTTCGCTTACCCTTCAAAAAACTATATACCGTTATTAACTCGTCACTCGATGTGTCCGTGTTCATATTGAAACTTTTCACAGCTACATCTGAACCTGTCAGGTATTTTTTTACAGACCTGATACGTATATTAATGAGTCACGTGGCGCCAACATGGCTGCTTATTCGGTAACGAAACTGGGCACAAGATGTCGAAACGGTTTTATCGTAAACATTTGTATTTGCACGTACTTTTTTTTTTGGAGGGGACGAGTGACGATGGACAACTTTCTGGCCATGGATAGTTCTGGCCATGGATAGTTCTGGCCATGGATAGTTCTTTGATCAGACAATTATCGTAAGAATTTCCTTGGAACGGCTAAGACACGGATCCGTAGCCGGGTCGACCCAAGTTCATGACGTGTTATACAATCTACAGAGCCAATCTCCCCACAGCGCATGCTCCATTTCGCAGGCTCCATTACCATCCCTGCCACCAATAACGGAAGTTGACCTTTACTACGTTGCTATGACGTATAGGGGAAATCAACCAACGCACGGTTCAGTTTGAATCCGGCCGAACAACTCCTTTACTGTTGCACATGAGCGAACTACTTTTCATATGCTCTGTCCAGATAAACAGGGACAATTTTCTCCAGATAATTCTTTTTAACGCTAGATCAACAGAGGTATTATGCAGACTTGAAAAGTAATCGAAATGTTCGGTAAACAGTTATTTACCATATATGATGTCACTTCCGGCGATGTGCGCGAAGGCCCCGAATCCGCTCCAAAAATCTGACTGGTGGCTGGGGTGTTATTAGACCCCCAGCGACCCACACAGCAAATTTTAACGGTCCACCAGTGGCCCACCATCTGCTGTACTGGTGGCCCTTTGATGGCCACCGCCAGAGGACCACCACAGTTTTGCTCATCGGCCCACCAATGGCCCGATTACTTCGGTCCACCAGTGGCAGCCACTTCTGTCCCGACGGTCGGTTTCCACTGGTGGCCCATTGTTGGCCACCGTCGAAGGACCACTAAAGTTTTGCTCATCGGCCCACCGGTGGCCCGATTACTTCGGTCCAGCAGTGGCTGCCACTGTTGACCCAATTGTTGGCTTGACAATGGCTGCTATTGCTCACACGGCTGTTGATCAATCTTGTGATGATGTAAATAGTCTATTAATTCAATGATAGGAAGTGATTTCCCCAGTGATTGAATTATTAGAGTATTTCCAGCATCACAAGAATGTTTCTGACTGATCAACATTTGAGTGAGCAGTGGTTTCCATTCCCCGAATTCCTCGAAGTCTTCAAATATTTCAATCACATCCAATTTTTAGACAAAATAAATCATTAAAGTAAATTTAATCATCCTCTAAAATCACGGAAAATGTTATAATGATTACGAAATAATGGATTATTTGTTGATTTCGGACCATTTTGTGAAGTGTATTAAATAAATAAATATTTATTTAATACACTTCACAAAATGGTCCGAAATCAACAAATAATCCATTATTTCGTAATCATTATGATTTCACAGGGTGATAAATTTAGTGTAATGATCGTATATTGTCAAACAATTGCATGTGATTGAAATATTTGAGGATTCGGTGTACTTTCAGCTAGACAATCAGCTGCATCTACTAATTAAGACGACATGATGTAGTCTTCTTTTCAAGAAGTAACATTTTCACCAAAGAAGGCTCGTAAGACTCCATTTTTCAGTTCAGAAGGTGATGATAAAGGAATAATCTCATAATTTCGCCAGCTCTCATATCGAAGACTTTATTTCAGTCGATTGTCATGACAAACAAAATTAAATAAAATCTTCGATAATTTTATATTCAAAACAACATTCTTGGCCTAAAAAGTCCACGATCAATTTTTCCAAATGTTTTCAATGTTTTTCAAAATTTAAATTATATGTTTTCTAAGAATACTAATTTTCTTAATTCAGACTTTATTAAAGGGACTACAAAATCACAACAAAATATTCAAAAGTCTAGTGGATATATTGAATTAAATCATAATTTTGGGATAAAGCAAATGCTTCAAGCCGACCATCTCCAGACATTTTGAATGATGCTGCTTTGTCAGCTCGGCTCCTTCACCTGCCATCTTGATCACATGCCTTATTCCGGCCGCCGACTGCTGTTTCAATCTCTTTCAGTTATCGTTAGTTTCCAGGTGATGTTGCCTCCTGCACTCTAAAACAGAAGTAGACAAGACACTGGTCAAAATTATCCTGATATTAATGATTGAAAACAAGGACTTTTCTACGGTCAAGCTTTATACGAATCTAAGATCATCATATGAAGAATATCATCAGTTGTTGAATATATATTTCTGGCTAGTAATCATATTATCAAACCTCAAGGGAGAATTGCAAAAGCAAACCATTAATTAAAACAGTCCCAACCAGAGTTAACAGTGGGTGTAATGCTTAAATTCTCTTTAATTACAAAATGGGTTTCATTATATACAAGACAAGACTGAGCCCAAGATATGCCCTTAATATACAGAGACATACAGATACATAGACACTAACAGGGCTATCCCCGAAAAGGAGACAGGGGAGAGATAGCCTATGAGATAATGTGCAATAAAGGGATGCTTAGGTGATGATCATCAGATCAGCTGATCAGTGATGTGTCAGTGATATTATAGGATTAACTGATTAACATGTTTCAAGAAATCATACAGCTGATCATGATACTCCACGATTTCAGGGCATATAAACTTGATCCTTATGGTGAACCTGTTTATGGTGTTTCAAAATCATACATGACGTGATTCACTAAAACGAATACTAGATGAAAGTGGTGGTTTCAACAATCAAGTCGCATAACTTGTTAGGGGAAACAAGTTGGATCAGGTCAAAAAGGGTCACGTGTACATCTTCATATGGTGATGATAATATGTGGTAAATTTCTAAAGATTCTAACAAAATTTCTACCAGGAATTGTGTTGTGTTCAATAGAGACGGCAATAGATAGAATGCAGACTCATTCTTCTTGGCCAAATAAAGAAAGGAGATGTAATGTGAATTTGTAGTTCACTCTAACCAAATGTTAGCTATACAAATTGTATTTCTCATACTTACTGAACAAAGTATTATTCAACAAAGTCCAAGAACTTGTCCTTTGCTCCTTTTCCTGACCACTTCCGGCTATGGGCAGCATCAGTCCCCAATATCGCTTTCATATGGTGGTGTGTCTGACATCATTTCCCCACAAAAGGCATAAAGCACTAGTCTGAAATCAACATGAAAAGTACATGATCATTTCACACATATATCATTCTTGCTGACAAATTAATTCAAATGTTCATGCTGGTGAATTAATTCAAATGTGGATAGTTAATAGTTTGTGTTCAGTCTCTGAAAAGTGCAAACACAAACTAAATACTATAACAACCTCCCAAAAATATTCTCTTAATAATCAGAGTACCCGCCGATGGACAGAGGAAACAAGTCAAATTGGTCTGATAAATGAGGAGTGTATTCTGGAGCATCAACATGAAATTACATCATGGTTACCAACCCCTGGACTCATGCCCAGTCCTCCAAATTATTTCATTCTATTACATCATATATCACAATATGGCCAAAGAAGGATAATTCTCAGGATACCACAAATACCCTGATCTAAATGGACATAATAATAGTTTATACATAATTTGTTTAATAAGTAAAACAAGGAATCAATTACAGCATACTATATTGTATCCTGGAGGACTTACTCACAACTGACTGAAACAGAATCTTGACTACTGCCAATATATTCCAGTAACGGCTTTATTCATTAAGCAGGGTTCTGTAAAAAAAAGACAGAAATAAAATGAATTAGAGCAATGGAGTTGATTACATATAATCTGTAAACATGTAATCATTCAATACTTCTCAGTGCAAATT
Organism: Hanleya hanleyi; assembly: GCA_036873755.1. Lineage (NCBI taxonomy): Eukaryota > Metazoa > Mollusca > Polyplacophora > Lepidopleurida > Hanleyidae > Hanleya > Hanleya hanleyi. The sequence continues at coordinate 64,213 of JAVTVY010027875.1, forward strand.
GCTGAATACAAGTCAAATTGACATGATTGAGGCTTTTTCATAGACAATTAAATTCCACGGTCGGGTAATATTTAATCTATAAGCATGGTTTCTCATAATGAAATAAAATAGGTAACAGAAGCTGAACGGCAGAATTCACAAAAATCTATCACAACATAGACCGTATGGGAAACAGATCTAGAATATTCACCATCTTCAGTTCAAAATACCAAAATGACTAATAATTATCTCTCATACAGTCTTTCTGTGATAATTTGTTATTATCCCTAACATTTAACATCGAAAACTAAGTTCTAAACAATCAAATATACCTCCAGTTATCGCTACGGAAATAAATGACTTCAGAGTTCACTTCATCAACTTGGACATTAAGGACTCGCGATCACATGGATGAAGATGTAAAAATCCAAGTCATTTTTGTGTGGCAAAATCTATTGTTGAATCAGTATTCATCGTTCCCAGTTGATTCTATATTTAGTGCAAACATTTTTAGTGCAAAGAACCCACAAAGAACCCATAAGAACCCTAAAAGAACCCATCAGAAGTTTGTTTAAAGTATAATAGGGGCTCCTCGTCCTTAAGACCACATGATCTGTGAAGTGACGTCACAAACAAAGTTGGTCCGGCGCTCACCACTGAACTTTCAGCGCTAAAATTTACAATTATACATATTTATAAAGTATAAACTCGATGGAGGTTGACTCAGAACATTCTTAACTAATTATCTGTGAAATGTCAAGATAAAACAATCAACACATACCTGTAAACTAGCAGATGGCATCTTACACTTGTAGGCTAACGCATCTCTCACTCAGGCAGACGATCACAGTGCCGCGCAAGGGAAGTAACTGAACACGAATTTCGCGCCCAAAGTCGGCATAAATTTCCCGCAGTAAATGAAATTAATTTTATACGTAGGCCCATCATAAATGTTGTAGATATAATTGAATAATTATGGGATCAAACTGGTCAAAAATAATATAATTTGATTATCACTTTTGTTTTGACCAATGATTTTACATTAACCACCAAGTCGTCGGTGACGCTCCAAATGTATCGGCGGTCCGGCGTCGGGCCGTTTTCGGCTCCCGATGCCGCTCGTGCCACTACAACCCGCTCCTCTCCCACTAGTGGTCCACTATTGTTTGCTGTGTGGGGAGGTGGTTGCTACAGCGCTCGGTCCCTGGTCCCGAAATGAGCGCTTGTATTCTTTAGCTAAATATTACCATCAGGCCAGAGGATCTCGTCTGTCGGTCAACAATTCAGTCAGTTGGTTAAAATACTTTCAAACAAATTATTTGCTGTAATACTTTTCAGGTTAGACAACCTATAGTATACGGTAGTCTGAAACTACATATTGGTGTTATTTGCTGTTACATTTTCTCGTGGGAGCTACAACACTACATTTAATCAAACCATGTAAACCACAGAGCAATCCAATGATTTAATGAGAAGGCGAAATGTGTCATTCTTAATGATCTAGGTTGGTCATCGAGACGGACCATTCTTAACGGTCTGGGCTGATCACTGAGACGAGCCATATTAGCGGACACGGTTGATCACCGAGGCAGATTATTCTTAACGGTCTTGGCTGATCAACGAGCCGGACCATTAGAAATTCATTCTTCGCACACACAAAAAACAAGTGAGAAATGACGACATTGTAGTCAAAACCTGTGGCAGTGGCAATAATACAGTGAAAGACATATCAGCGGAGGTAGTGGACTTCATATGAACACCAATTGGCCACGTTAGGAAAGAAAAGATGATCTTATTTGCATCTGAATATTAGGATTATCAAAACCGGAAACGTTTATGCCCATAGGATTATTGATGGGAGATCCACGTGACCTGTATCAATATTTATTGTAGAAAAAGCGTCATCGGCCAGTGTTTTCATGCCAAGGGAAATAATTTTCAACTTCTAACCCACAATTGTACAAATTGCGTAATAGGTCTGATAGCATATATATATCTTAACTTTCCCCGTTAAAATTTCGACGAATTTGACTGGTCCGTGACGTCCATACTGAATTGACAGACGAAGTCACAATGATCGCTTTGGCAATGTCTTGATACAAGTATCGTATATGCCAAGTTTCAAAACATTCGGTTCAGCAGTTGATTTTGCAAATCAAAAAGGCTTTCAAATATTTGGAAATCCAAACAAATGTCAAGGATTCAGACATAGCGCGAAAATCTACGCTTGTCAGTCTCCCGTCTCGCTTACTTTGCCGAGCAAAATGGAAAATTTATATTTCCTTCAAAGTTAATTTTCAGTGAATTTAGTATCAGGTCTATCAGTTTGATCTGTGAAACTATGAAATGGGGGCGAAGGCTTGTCCAAGAGGCAGGAAACACTTTTCGCCATTCAAATTGAGCCTGTGACAGTCTTGACATTCGATTAGAATAATGAATTAAGTTTCTGCATTTACATGTGTTATCTACGGAACCGTAGAGGGGACATGCACAATCTTTTTATCGCGGAAAATTATCTCGTCCCACGAGATAATTATCTCGTCCCACGAGATAATTATCTAGTCCCACGACATAATTATCTCGTCCCACGAGATAATTATCTCGTCCCACGACATAATTATCTCGTCCCACGAGATAATTATCTCGTCCCACGAGATAATTATCCCGTCCCACGACATAATTATCTCGTCCCACGACATAATTATCTCGTCCCACGACATAATTATTTCGTCCCACGACATAATTGACCAATGACAACAGATTTAACAACTACGTTGTTTACCAATGAAAGCGCACGTAACGTACTTCTGTTGCAGTCAGTCTGAAGATGACCTAGGCAATAAAAAGACAACCTCAAACTACAAGGAGAAATTCATTGGTCATGATCGTTTCAAAATTTTCTTGGGTTTGGATGAATGGAATATTAATTTTGATGTCCCTGGTTCACTAAAAGTCTGCAAACCTTCGGGCGAAATGTAGTTGTTTAACGAAGAGAGTGTTTCAATGTGTTTTTTCGTCTGGAGTTGTAGGATCTGTGTATGGAACGGACGCAGACTTAATAATCAAGCCAATGTCATATTGTAATTCAATTCTGTTGACATAGACTTCGCACAAGACTGACTAGAGAACACAAAAGAAGTGAAGTTGATCCATTCCCTCAAACAGTATTCATGATTAGGAGTGAAAATCCCCCAACTGCTATAATTTGATGTCAACATTTTCTTTAGCGGATTCAAGTACACATCTAAACAGGTGTCTCGATCTCCGCCACTTCCTTGTATTATATAAATGTGACTGACACTTCATCCCGAGAAGGAGTAAACCGAGAAGGCTCCGTACATCGGGGGAGCCAAGGGCGTAGAAAAGGGAGGCTTGGCCGGCAAATAAAAAACAACAAACAAACAAAAAAGGAAGGAAATAAAGAAAACATAGCATAGAAGTGAGCGTTTCTCTTATCAAGAATTTTTTTTTCAGTTGTTGCTTAATACAGGTGAAATAAACTTATCACCGCCAGTGCCTACCAGGAGGCCTAAATTAAGATTGCAATCGATCAGTGAACAAAACAATAGATTGACGATTTGGGGCTCAAATCTCGTGCGATCATCTCTAAGAATGGAATAGTGTGCTCTAATCCAGTCGCATATTTGGACGAAAAAAACATCAACACGTCCGTTGAGCAGAATTTTTCTTATTTTTTTTCTCTATAAAGTTGTTTTTTGTATCAATTGAGATCCCAGTCATTTGCTCAGTATTTCTTCATACACAAACAAGATATATATGAATTCTCAACTACTTTTCACAAAGAAACCATAGAAATAAACCTGCTGTCTGTCCCAGATAATATATCCCAGACGTTTTCGACGATATTTCGGAGATAATTTATCGTACAACATTGAAACTTAAATCACACAGTATATTAACTAAAAAAAATACTAATTTTATTCCTGTCTTTCATTAAAATCGATTGAGAATTGCCGAAAATCACCAACACGTACCATATTATTTTAACGCCACGATGGCGTTGATCTGCCAATGTTATAACATACAGACTTGGCGTCATGACGTAACCCCCCCCCCCCCCCCCCCTAACAAATCTCCCATCTAATTAATGATACAGGATTTTCGCATTTATAAAAAATATATCAATTTAGTTGTTTCATGGTGAACTGCAATACGAGCAGATTGAACGCTGGATTGAACTACGTAAATTTTATTAGTTTTATGTACACGAAGTCCTTAATATCGAAGTTCTGTGAAAGCAGTAGTTCCTCTACCAATAGGCCGTATACAGTTGGCGTTCACGAAAACAAGCCTATTGTCAATAAAACTCATCGCCAAAGGGAGTCATTAGGGATGACGTGTCGCATTAATTTCCGAACTAATGGTTGACCCAGCAGAGAGCTTGGGCGAGCTGCTCGGAGGAATTTTTACCGGTATATGAGACACTTCTTTACGCAAGTTTTATTACGATTTTATTACACAGAATAAACTGCAATTAGAGCATGGTATTCTATGGTGGTCTGTTGCAATCATATTTAGGTCCAGTGACGTCACACTGCCTTAATACATATATTTCAAACTTTGTATGCACTTTCCAGTGCTTGATTCAAGCTTAAGGTGTGTATACTTTGAGTTTTAACACAGACTCACTGTTCCAATGTACATGTTTCACCAAAATCTGGGAGATGGTGACTCACGAGTGTCAAGTTAATTTCAATCTTGCATTTAATTTCCCAGATTTTGGAACATGCACATTGGAACAGTGAGTCTGTGTTGAAACTCAAAGTATACACACCTTAAGCTTGAATCAAGCACTGAAAAGTGCATACAAAGTTTGAAATATATGTATTAAGGCAGTGTGACGTCACTGGACCTAAATATGATTGTAACAGACCACCATAGAATACCATGCTTTAATTGCAGTTTACTCTGTGTAATAAAATCGTAAAAAATTAAAATAAATATTTTCCCACACTGTTCGCAACGGTCTTTCATTTGATGGAAACTTTACTTGAGGGTTTACGATCACTTTAATTACTTTTGAAACGCAATTGTTGCGTTTGTTTTTGTGATGCATAATCTATAATTTGATACCAAGTATTTTTCATTTTTAATCGTAATGACAATGCGTTACTTGTCTACTTTTTCACTAATTGGTGGATTATCTAGATTGGGTAGACGAAATGATCACAAAAAGTGGTGAACTTATTTTTCTACTTACTAAGACAGTCGTCTGTATGCTGTATGACTGTATGCAAATTAGCTGAACCACTGACAAGGTTGCGTCTCATCTTCCTTGGTATATAAGCAATTCTAGGATCTTAAAATGTATATACATACTGTTCTGTGAAAATGGTAATATCTGAAGACAACAACTGGTGTGTTGATCAACAGCGTTTTTTAAGCGACTGAAGTTTTCTATGTCTTGACGTAAGAGAATTGAAGTCTGAACGGAAACCAACGAAGCAATAATTCATTCCACCGAATAGAGTTGCAAATTAATTCAAAAGGACCTGAAGACAGGGTTGTCAGGTTGAAAAAAAAAGTGTGGCGGAGATCACACTCTTAGCGCTTGCGTATTTCAAAAAGTCACAAGAACAACAACAAACGTGAGCCTCCCGTAGACCTGGGCGCCGCAGGTAAAAAACACTTTTTCAACCAAACCTCCACACCATCTCTCTCCCACTCCGCATTCTCTGCGACTCGGTCGTTCCTTATAACTCCAGTCAGAGGGGAACCAGTCGACTCTTTCAAGCCATGTAATCCGATTGGAGCTCTAAAACCACCGCGACTCGGAGAATGCGGAGCGAAGGAGAGATTGTGTGGATGTTTGGCTAAAAGTTGAAAAAAAGGGGGTTTTTTGCGTGAAGAATGAATTTCTTTTCTCAAGCGAAGGTCTAGGTGTTCCAAACGTATATATTCCGACAGTTGGTCCACTTAGGAAGCAATAAACGGATGGCGTTTGGAAAAGTAGGCTTTAGTTCAGAAATAATGTTTTCATGAGCGTGCTCAATGGTTATTTTACGCAGTTAATTTGGGAAAGGTTATATTTTATGGCAAGGGCGAAGCCCGCGCCCTAAAATTTATAAACTTTCCCAAACTAAAATAACCATTGCGTAAAATAACCATTGAGCACGCCTATGAAAACATTATTTCTATATTCTATTGCACAACTCAAATTGATTATCAACAAAGATTATAATGAAAGATTTAAATAATATTAAACTTTAAATAAACTTTGACATCCTTTCTCTCCTTTGTTGAAAAAAACTCGTCCACTGATATTGGCACGATGCTCCCGTCTCGGTTGGCAGCAGCCAATATCAGTGGACGAGTTCATGTGTTCACTCAATGAGGAGTGATTTTGTCAGCTGAGTCAGCTTTTGGGAAATTACGTGGATATATGCTTATTTGTGTCGCTTTGTTAATCAATTTCACGATGGGAACAACAGTTAAACTCAAGAAAGAATTTTCATCTTGTAATTTATTTGTTTGTTTTATTCGATTGTTACTTGTATGAAAGCAGACGTCCTTTTCCTCTCCCGACTTGTGAAATGGATTCTCATATTGAACATCTGCGTATAATAAATGCACGGTTAGCTCGATGTTATTGACACAAGTGTTATAGAATTCGTTTTTGAGAATCTTTTGAAACAACTATATCTTAAACTTTACTCTTATTGTCATACATGTAGAGATCAGAGTTATGGTAGGAAAGTAAATACTGTAGTAGGCCTATAGTTCGGGATATGTTCGACTCGACAACAATGTGAACGGCTTTATTTGGGTCAAAGATGAGCGAAATGCACATACGCAAAAAATAGGGATATACTTTTAAACATTAAACTCCTCAACCAGACAGCTTTAGTCAGTGTATATCACCCCCACCACCAATATGAAAAGAGAGGGGGCCAACGACCACTTTGGCCCCCCCAATAATTTTAACTGACGTGCCTTGAAATGGGTCAGATATGTGAAGAAAACCGTCTGAAATTCCAAAATTTTCCGGGGGAGTACCCCCGTCCCCCCGATCACATCTACACAAGCTCCAAGTATTGACCGTGTTTACATTTGAAACACTGGAATATGCGATCATGTCTCAACTTCTCCATGAAGTTCGTTCTGTCTAATCGAACAGCACAATGTCCATCAATAGTTTGTGTTTATAAAGCTCTCCGCCTATTTCGCCGTCGACAAATAACCTTTTACTGAGCACCGGACACTGCAGTCTCCAGGCATAAAAGTAGCTACGCCAGTAGTAGTATTAACGGATTACAGACCCCCTATTGACCTACTTTTTTGTTCCCCCCGGGTAAAATTTGTGGCGGAAGTGTGGCGGGGTTTCCCAGGGGGATTCCCCAGTGGGGGGTTCCCAATGACGATCACGTGATCAAGGCATGTCTAGACTTGTTCTGGGTTGTACAGTTCTACCATACGGAGGATGGGTACTAGTATTTCGCTGACGTCCTAGTAATAAACATAATCTATAGGTGTTGTACCATGTTAATAGGATCAGTCTAGCATCTGTACCACCCTAGGGTCGAGTGTTTATTGTCCCCTGTATCTCCGCAGAAAATCAACAAACAAAATGGCGGCTCCAGGATGGTGTGGGGACGCCCTTTCCGCATCACGGCGTCGACCATAGCGCCATCTATTCACACTGACGCAAGGGAGACAACTCGTGTGGCCCAAGGGTATGGAAATAGCCGTGTTGGAGCTAGGAAAGCCACAAATGGGCCAGTGGGGTCATATGAGGTATCAAAGTGAAGCATTCGTGAAGGGGCATGTAATGGGCTGGGTGTGGAGTTGACATATCGGCATTCTGCGCATGCGCGGTGGCCCAAGGGTATGAAAATAGACGTGTTGGAGCTAGGGAAGCCCCTAGTGGACCAATGGGGTCGAGTGAGGTATCAAAGTTAAGCATTCGTGAAGGGGCATATCACTGGTCTAGTGGGTTGACATATCGGCATTCTGCGCATGCGCGGTGGCCCAAGGGTATGGAAATAGCCGTGCTGGAGCTAGGGGAGCCCCTAGTGGACCAATGGGGTCGAGTGAGGTATCAAAGTGAAGCATTCGTGAAGGGGCATCTAATGGGCTGGGTGTGGGGTTGACATATCGGCATTCTGCGCATGCGCGGTGGCCAAAGGGTATAGAAATAGCCGTTTTGCAGTTAGGAGAGCCCCTAATGGTCGAATGGGGTCGAGTGACGTATCAAAGTGAAGCATTCGTGAAGGGACATCTGATGGGTTGGGTGTGCGGTAGGGATATCATTCTGCGCATGCGCAGACGCAATGCGGAGCTCTCGTCCAATCAGAAGCGAGTATTTCAAATCCGTCACAGATCTCTCAGCCAATTATCAGCGAGTATTTTGACCCGGTGCATTATGAGACATATCCAAGATGGCGGCACGTATGCTCAAGATGGCGGCACATCCGGTGTCGAAAACTGGCCATTTCGTCGGGATGTGGTCACCTAGTGTCGAAAACTGGACCTTGTATGGGTCCTGCTAGACGTTTTGGAGCTAGGGGAGCCCCTAATGGGCCGATGGTGTTGTATGAGGTATCAAGGTCAAGTATATTTCAAGCACGGGTGGGTGCATGTAAAATTTTTCCTGAAAAAATACTGAACACAGACTTTATCCTAAATTACGTGAAAATGCCTATATGGGGTATGGGGGGGTATAGGACCATCCTGGGAAACCTACTTCTCGACATTTGCGGTATAGGTTGTGGGGTCTCGTTTTCTTAGTCTCGTCAAGACAAACATGATAGGAAGTGTCCTGGAGCGAATCGGTGAAATTTTTGAAAAAAAAGTACGATATACACCCATATAGTCCCATACTGGGGGTATAGGATCAATGTTTGTCCCCCTGGGAAACGTACTTCTATACATTTGCGGTAGGGTTGTTTGGATTTGTTTTTCACGTCTCATCATTTAGAACACGATAGGAAGTGTCCCCGAGCGAATCGGTGAAATTTTTGAAAAAGTACGATATAGCCCCATATAGACATATATATATAAATATATAGTCCCATACTGGGGGTATAGGTTCAATGTTTATCCTACTGGGAAACCTACTTCTCGACATTTGCGGTAGGGTGTTTTGGGTCTCGTTTTTCACGTCTCGACATTTAGAACATAATAGGAAGGGTCGCGGAGCGAATCGGTGAAATTTTTGGAAAAAGTCACCAAGGCCTGGGTAGGCCCATAGGCCTATACTGCATGGCTATGGGTGTATAGGGCCATACGGGTTGGACATGTTGGAGTCTAGGTGAGTCCCTGGTGGTCCAATGGGGTCGAGTGAGGTCTTATTTTGAAGCTCTCGTGAAGGAGCACTTGACTACACTAATGGTTCGCCCGTGTTCAATAATCTGCGCATGCGCAGACTGGCCCGTAGTATAGAAAGTAGGCATTTTGGGGGGTATGTGGGTGTGTGTTTGGGTTAGAGATGGGCTATTCACGGTTCGAATGGGTCGTGTGAGGTATCAATGTGAAGCTTGTGTGGGGTAGAGTCAGAATGGCGTGTTTTTAAATGCAAGTCGCGTCAATCTGCGCATGCCCAGTTGGTTGTAGTAGAGAAATCAGGCATTTTGGGGGGTATGTGGATGTGTGTTTGGGGTAGAGATGGACCGCTATGGGTCCGAATAGGTCGTGGCAGGTGTCAAAGTGAAGCTTGTGTGGGTTAGAGTCAGAATGGTGTGTTTTTAAGTGCAAGTCGCGTTAATCTGCGCATGCGCAGTTGGTTGTAGTAAGCAAAGTGACCATTTTGGGGCAGTGCAGGTAGGTATTTGGGATAGAGAGGGACCATCCTTGGTCCGAATGCGTCGTGTAAGGTGTCATCTTATAGCTCTCGGGGTGTAGATCCCGATTTAAGGGATGTTCGCGTCATCTGTGACGTCATCAGTGACGTAATCAGTACGAGTAGTAGCGAAAGTGGACATTTTGGGGCAGTGAAAGGAAGGTATTTGGTGTAGAGATGGACCATCCTTGGTCCGAATGCGTCGTGGGAGGTGTCATTTTGTAGCGCTTAGGGTGTAGATCCCGAGTTGAGGGATGTCCGCGTCATCTGTGACGTCATCAGTGACGTCATCAGTGACGTCATCGGTACGAGTAGTAGCGAAAGTGGGCATTTTGGGGCAGTGAAGGATGGATTAGTAGTATGAAAGCGCATGTCGAGCCCCATTGACCTTGCGGCGCATTGCGCAATGAGTATGCATGTGTGTGTGTAGGCGTCTGTGTGTGTGTGTGTATGCGTCTGTGTGTGTATGCGTCTGTGTGTCTGTGTATGCGTCTGTGTGTCTGTGTGCATGTGTGCTTGCGTGTACGTGTGTGTGTGTGTGTGTGTGTGCGTGTGTGTCTGTGTGCGTGTGTGCGTACGTGTGTGTGTGTGTGTGTGTGTGTGTGTGTATGCGTCTGATGTGTGTGTATGCGTCTGTGTGTCTGGGTGCGTGTGTGCCTGCGCCGAGTTCTAAGAGCCCCGGAGAGAGAACAACAACAACAAGGATGACACATGAGAGTTTTTGTTTTTGTCATATAGTTTATTATCCCCAAATTTTACATCATACCCAGGCTGGGGGAGCCGCCCTGGGTATGTTTAGTATGTTCGCATTCGAAATATCAAACACCGTGTTTTATTATTCAACGCATCGTCACATCAGGCACAAGTGTTTACTGAGCTCAAGTCAACGATCAGCATCTAGACATAGAGAGTATGTACGGCATGTTGTGGTATTCATCAGTGCATGGGTGACGCATTCACCCGATGGGTTGATTGGTCGTCTTCGTCACGAAAAACGTAACATTGGTTACCCTCTTTACCACCCATTGTGTGTTGGGGCGTTGACGATGTGCCCATCTCAAGGCATCCAATTGTTCCACTTGGGCCAGCATCATCTCTAGCGACGCCCGGTGAATGATGGTAAACGGCAGGTCAAACACAAGGTTGTTGGCACTGGGGTAACAATACCGTAACTGGTCCGTCTTTTTGTGACGTAAGATGTACCCGAAAGCGACATTCAATTTGAAGGCCGTAGTTTGATCTTCGAAGATGGCTTCCACGTAGCTGCGTAGACGGGTGAGTTTGGTCAGTGGGAAATTGTAGATATCTTGAATAGGGCGATGACGGTGGAAACATTACCGTGTCATAGACCAATGGCCCCGATCGTCGTCACTCACTGGATGGTTGTCCTGTAAGAGATCGCTAGGAACATTTCTGGGCTCGACCAGAAAATGTTCGATGTTGTCAGGCGAATGACTCGAAACCGTAACGCTTGGGTCCGGCTGGATATCCAGGCTCTTCTGAACTGTGGGTATAGGCGGGCTCTCCGTCATCGCATCACCAGTGGCGTTCGTCTCCACGGGCTTATCTTCACTGGGCCTGACCTTCCGCGGCTCCTCTATAGTAGAAGGTTGTCGCGCATACCGTGGTGATGGACTATGAATCAAACGTTGGTGCCGTCTTAACTGACTGGGTCGTTTGAAGAGTTGACCACATTCATTACATTGTTCCGTCGCACCCTCGTGGAGTGAGCGTGCATGGCGCTTTAAATGATCTGGGCGCTGAAACGACAGTGTAGGCCTACATATCGTACAGCTATACCGGGCGGTTCCATCGTGCTTGGTAGCCTCATGGCGGCGCAAGTCGTGCCGGCGAGTGAATGATTTCGAGCACGCAGTACAAGTGAACATCTTGGTGGTTGATAGAGTGTCTGATGAAACGGCCAGGCCGTTTCCTTTTTATAGCAAGCTAGCTGTTGCTCTATTTTTAGCACAATCAGTTCAACTTGGACGTCAGCGACAAGAACCTTTAAAGCGCCATGAACGTTCAATTCATAGGCCACCCAAGCGTCCATGCGAAGAATGTGGTCAACTCTTCAGACGACCCAGTCAGTTAAAACGGCATGAGCGTTTGATTCATGGTCCGTCACCACGGCATGAGGGACAACTTTCCACTAAAGAGGCACCCAGGAGGGACAGATCCACTGAAGATGAACCCGGGGAGAAGAATGCCACTGGTGATGCGATCACGGAGAGCCCGCCTATACCCACAGCTCAGAAGAGCCTAGATATCCAGCCGGTCCCTAGCATTACTGTTTCCAGTCATACGCCTGACAACAACGAACATTTTCTGGAAGATGCGGTGGATGTTCCCAGCGATCTCTTACCCGAAGATCATCCAGTGAGTGAGATGTATCGACGCCATTGGTCCATGATCCGACACTGCTTCCACCGTCATCTATATTGAACTTGTACAATTTCCGACTGACCGACCTCACCCGTCAACGCAGCTACGTGGAAGCCATCTTCAATGACCAACCTACGTCCTTCACATTAAATGTAGCATTTGGGTGCATCTTATGCCATAAGATGACGCGTGAATTGTGCTATTTCTATTCCAGTGCCATCAACCCAGTGTACGACCATCCTTTCACAATCACCAATCGGGCGTCGCTAGAGACGATGCTGGCCCAACTGGACACTGTGGATGCCTTGGAATGGGCCTATGAACAGCGTCCCAACACCGAGTGGATAGTAGAGAGGGTGACCAATGTCACCTTTTTCGTTACCAAGCTGACCGACCACCCCCATCGGCTGAATGTGCCACCCTTGCACTGATGAATACCATAGCATGCAATACATACTCTATATGTCTGGTCCTCGACTTGGGGTAGGTGAACTAAGTGTGCTAAAAATAGATCACCAGCTAGCGTACTATAAAAGGGAAGCGGCCTGGTCGTTTCATCGGATACTCTGTCAACCACCAAGATGTTCACTTGCACAACTTGCCAGAAGCAGTTTATTCGCCCAGAAGATTTGCGACGACACGAGGCCTCCATCCACAACGGTGCACGATATACTTGTATAACCTGCGCACGGTCATTTAATCGGGAAGATGCTTTACTGCGCCATGAACGCTCGCTCCACGAGGGTGCGACGGAACAATGTAATGAATGTGGTCAACTCTTCAAACGACCCAGTCAGTTAAGACGGCACCAACGTTTGATTCATAGTCCATCACCACGGTATGCGCGACAACCTTCTACTATAGAGGAGCCGCGGAAGGTCAGGCCCAGTGAAGATAAGCCCGGGAAGACGAACGCCACTGGTGATGCGATGACGGAGAGCCCGCCTATACCCACAGTTCAGAAGAGCCTGGATATCCAGCCGGACCCAAGCGTTACGGTTTCGAGTCATTCGCCTGACAACATCGAACATTTTCTGGTCGAGCCCATAAATGTTCCTGGCGATCTCTTACAGGACAACCATCCAGTGAGTGACGACGATCGGGGCCATTGGTCTATGACACGGTACTGTTTCCACCGTCATCGCCCTATTCAAGATATCTACAATTTCCCACTGACCAAACTCACCCGTCTACGCAGCTACGTGGAAGCCATCTTCGAAGATCAAACTACGGCCTTCAAATTGAATGTCGCTTTCGGGTACATCTTACGTCACAAAAGGACGGACCAGTTACGGTATTGTTACCCCAGTGCCAACAACCTTGTGTTTGACCTGCCGTTTACCATCATTCACCGGGCGTCGCTAGAGATGATGCTGGCCCAAGTGGAACAATTGGATGCCTTGAGATGGGCACATCGTCAACGCCCCAACACACAATGGGTGGTAAAGAGGGTAACCAATGTTACGTTTTTCGTGACCAAGACGACCAATCAACCCATCGGGTGAATGCGTCACCCATGCACTGATGAATACCACAACATGCCGTACATACTCTATGTCTACATGCTGATCGTTGACTTGAGCTCAGTAAACACTTGTGCCTGATGTGACGATGCGTTGAATAATAAAACACGGTGTTTGATATTTCGAATGCGAACATACTAAACATACCCAGGGCGGCTCCCCCAGCCTGGGTATGATGTAAAATTTGGGGATAATAAACTATATGACAAAAACTTCTTGTTGTTCTCTCATGTGTCATCCTTGTTGTTGTTGTTCTCTCTCCGGGGCTCTTAGAACTCGGCGCATGCACACACGCACCCAGACACACAGACGCATACACACACACACACACACGCATCAGACGCATACACACACACACACACACGTACGCACACATGCACACAGACACACACGCACACACACACACACACATACACACACACGTACACGCAAGCACACATGCACACAGACACACAGACGCATACACAGACACACAGACGCATACACACACACATGCACGCACACACACACAAACACAGACGCATACACACACACACACAGACGCCGACACACACACATGCATACTCATTGCGCAATGCGCCGCAAGGTCAATGGGGCTCGACATGCGCTTTCATACTACTAATCCATCCTTCACTGCCCCAAAATGCCCACTTTCGCTACTACTCGTAATGATGACGTCACTGATGACGTCACAGATGACGCGGACATCCCTCAAATCAGGGTCTACACCCCGAGAACTACAAAATGACACCTTCCAGGACGCATTCGAACCGTGAATAGTCCATCTCTACACCAAATACCTTCCTTTCACTGCCCCAAAATGTCCACTTTCGCTACTACTCGTACTGATTACGTCACTGATGACGTCACAGATGACGCGAACATCCCTTAAATCGGGATCTACACCCCGAGAGCTATAAGATGACACCTTACACGACGCATTCGGACCAAGGATGGTCCCTCTCTATCCCAAATACCTACCTGCACTGCCCCAAAATGGTCACTTTGCTTACTACAACCAACTGCGCATGCGCAGATTAACGCGACTTGCACTTAAAAACACACCATTCTGACTCTAACCCACACAAGCTTCACTTTGACACCTGCCACGACCTATTCGGACCCATAGCGGTCCATCTCTACCCCAAACACACATCCACATACCCCCCAAAATGCCTGATTTCTCTACTACAACCAACTGGGCATGCGCAGATTGACGCGACTTGCATTTAAAAACACGCCATTCTGACTCTACCCCACACAAGCTTCACATTGATACCTCACACGACCCATTCGAACCGTGAATAGCCCATCTCTAACCCAAACACACACCCACATACCCCCCCCAAAATGCCTACTTACTATACTACGGGCCAGGCTGCGCATGCGCAGACTATTGAACACGGACGAACCATTAGTGTAGTCAAGTGCTCCTCCACGAGAGCTTCAAAATAAGACCTTACTCGACCCCATTGGACCACCAGGGACTCACCTAGACTCCAACATGTCCAACCCGTATGGCCCTATACACCCATAGCCATGCAGTATAGGCCTATGGGCCTACCCAGGCCTTGGTGACTTTTTCCAAAATTTCACCGATTCGCTCCGCGACCCTTCCTATTATGTTCTAAATGTCGAGACGTGAAAAACGAGACCCGACAACCCTACCGCAAATGTCGAGAAGTAGGTTTCCCAGTAGGATAAACATTGAACCTATACCCCCAGTATGGGACTATATATTTATATATATATGTCTATATGGGGCTATATCGTACTTTTTCAAAAATTTCACCGATTCGCTCGGGGACACTTCCTATCGTGTTCTAAATGATGAGACGTGAAAACAAATCCAAACAACCCTACCGCAAATGTATAGAAGTGGGTTTCCCAGGGGGACAAACATTGATCCTATACCTCCAGTATGGGACTATATGGGTCTATATGGGTCTCGGTGACTATTTTCAAAACTTTCACCGATTCGCTCCGGGACACTTCCTATCATGTTTGTCTTGACGAGACAAAGAAAACAAGACCCCACAACCTATACCGCAAATGTCGAGAAGTAGGTTTCCCAGGATGGTCCTATACCCCCATACCTCATATAGGAATTTTCACGTAATTTAGGATAAAGTCCGTCTTCCGTATTTTTTCAGGAAAAATTTTACATGCACCCAACCGTGCTTGAAATATAGTTGACCTTGATACCTCATACAACACCATCGGCCCATTAGGGGCTCCCCTAGCTCCAAAACGTCTAGCAGGACCCATACAAGGTCCAGTTTTCGACACTAGGTGACCACATCCCGACGAAATGGCCAGTTTTCGACACCGGATGTGCCGCCATCTTGAGCATACGTGCCGCCATCTTGGATATGTCTCATAATGCACCGGATCAAAATACTCGCTGCTAATTGGCTGAGAGATCTGTGACGGATTTGAAATACTCGCTTCTAATTGGACGAGAGCTCCGCATTGCGTCTGCGCATGCGCAGAATGATATCCCTACCGCACACCCAACCCATCAGATGTCCCTTCACGAATGCTTCACTTTGATACGTCACTCGACCCCATTCGACCATTAGGGGCTCTCCTAACTGCAAAACGGCTATTTCTATACCCTTTGGCCACCGCGCATGCGCAGAATGCCGATATGTCAACCCCACACCCAGCCCATTAGATGCCCCTTCACGAATGCTTCACGTTGATACCTCACTCGACCCCATTGGTCCACTAGGGGCTCCCCTAGCTCCAGCACGGCTATTTCCATACCCTTGGGCCACCGCGCATGCGCAGAATGCCGATATGTCAACCCACTAGTCCAGTGATATGCCCCTTCACGAATGCTTCACTTTGATACCTCACTCGACCCCATTGGTCCACTAGGGGCTTCCCTAGCTCCAACACGTCTATTTTCATACCCTTGGGCCACCGCGCATGCGCAGAATGCCGATATGTCAACTCCACACCCAGCCCATTACATGCCCCTTCACGAATGCTTCACTTTGATACCTCATATGACCCCACTGGCCCATTTGTGGCTTCCCTAGCTCCAACACGGCTATTTTCATACCCTTGGGCCACACGAGTTGTCTCCCTTGCGTCAGTGTGAATAGATGGCGCTATGGTCGACGCCGTGATGTGGAAAGGGCGTCCCCACACCATCCTGGAGCCGCCATTTTGTTTGTTGATTTTCTGCGGAGATACACGGGACAATAAACACTCGACCCTAGGGTGGTACAGATGCTAGACTGATCCTATTAACATGGTACAACACCTATAGATTATGTTTATTACTAGGACGTCAGCGAAATACTAGTACCCATCCTCCGTATGGTAGAACTGTACAACCCAGAACAAGTCTAGACATGCCTTGATCACGTGATCGTCATTGGGAAACCCCCACTGGGGAATCCCCCTGGGAAACCCCGCCACACTTCCGCCACAAATTTTACCCGGGGGGAACAAAAAAAGTAGGTCAATAGGGGGTCTGTAATCCGTTAATACTACTACTTACGCCTTGCGGGAAATAAAAGAAAATTGTGTGAAGATGACCTAGTTGTGTGTATACCAGAACACTATATACCCTTATTCGTTGAATATTCACAATGGTCTAAAGTTGTGTTCACACTGTAACTTTTCACTTGCATGGGTGGCTATAGTTGACAAATATCATCGGCGAATTATTTTCGAAGCAACGTGGGGGAAATTTCATTGAAGTACGCCGATTTGATTTTTTTTTTAGCTTTTATGAGTCGGTTTTATTGCAAGATATGCTATCCCTTTCAAAGTTCTCAGAAGCGCCAAAGTGCGTTAAATCAAGTCTAAAATTCCAAAATTTTCCGGGGGAGGACCCCCGCACCCACCGTCTGAGGGAGGGGGACACCCCCTCCATGTCCCACCCCCGTCTGGCCCCCCCAATATTTAAGTTGCTCCGCCGCGCCTGTATATTGGTACTCAGTGAATGCAAAATGCATATGTAAAAGACTGAAAGATTTGGTTGAATGCAGAAGATGCTTTAGCAGTGGATTGTAAAAGATTAGAATATGATAAATTCAGTGTGGGATGTTGGATGCATTGGAGGACTATAATAAATAATTTTACATATCGCGTGTGTAAAATATGGCGAAAAAAACAAAAATATTCTGAACAAAAACAAAAGACTTCAAGCCATTCTGGCTTTGAACCCTAATAATAATCTGAACAATAATAAAAGTCTTCCGATTTTCATTGGAAGCCTAGTAATTTTGAGTTTTGACAGCAAAAACTGTATGAATCCCTGTGTACCTGTTGATATGTATCTTCCCATCTGTGATCAAGCAGATTCCGAGGACGAGGATGGGTGGATGGCAATCCAAACAGCCTTGTGATATGAATAATACGTTTCATGGACACCAAATTGTATATCTGTGAGTTTAAAATTGGTTAAAATCTGGTTGTCCTAAGATCTGTGGTTGGGGTGTGGATTATGGGAAAGAGCCCATGCTCTTGCAAGAAGTGGTATATCTTGGTTGTTTCAGCGGAGTTGACAGCAAAGTCATTGTCGAAGTCTCCAAGTGCATGTAAGACAACATTATTCGCTGAACAGATGTTCCTTAGTGGCGTAGAGAGACCATCAACTTTGATAGGCTTGTGGTTGACCACCCAACAAGGCTACATAGCAAGTTAGCTGCAACGGTTAGGCTTCTATCGCGTTCACATCGTCATATGGACATTTTGCGTGACGTTGCCATGGAAACCACAACAATCATCGCCATGTACCCAAATTCAATAGGCTTGTGGTTGACCACCCAACAATCCTGCATGCCAAATTTGAAGTCCCTAGCTGAAACTGTTTACGTTCTATCGCTTTCACATCGCCGTATGGACATTTTGCGTGACGTTGCCATGGAAACCACAAAAATCATCGCCATGTACCCAAATTCAACAGGCTTGTGATTGACGACCCAACAATCCTGCATGACAAATCTGAAGTCCCTTGAACAACAACAACAACAACAAAGCTATAGTTATAACGATCGTTTGTTTGAAAAAAAGTTTTATTTCGGAATCATATGCTGACGCACATTCACATCTGAACAATTAAATATCGCAGTATTTAATATGTTGATAAGGATATTTTGGCTGGTAAGATCTTGGTCTTGTGAAATGATGTTTTGGAACAAGTTTACATATTAAGTGAATGATGGCAGGGGTGTATATTCCGGCATGATGAGACAACCCTGTTCGGATGTTATCTCCTCCTCGTTATCTCGCGCGTTACACACACTCGTACCTTATAAAAGTAAAGCAAGAACGCGGACTGATTAACGGATGAACTCGTCATAGGCTACGAATCATGGCGAGTTCGGAGTTCTTGGAATTTGTTACTTTTATCAGGATTCTCAAGTTTTTTGATAAATATCACACAATGTTCGCAAAATCACAATACCTCGCCTGATAGATGGTTTACATTGGCCGATTTGGGGTCTAAATATTACCATCAGGTTCACTGAGCTCGTCCGCCAGTCACCAATCAGCCAATTTGTTATTTGCTCCATTACTTCTCAGTCAGAACAAACTAAGTTCGACTGTGAGTACTGAGCTCGACTACCTTAGTCTAAAGCCTGCTCATGATGTTCACCACCAGTGAAAGATTTAATGAAAGGTACATTTAAGCAACTACAATCTATTGATGAATTTTGCAAACGCAAACAGTGTTTCAAGGGTCTGCACTTGGGACTAAGCGCCAATGTTTTTCCCTAGAGTCACTACAGGGTTTACATGAATCTTCAGTTAATGTTCACATGCCACTAGTTGCCCTTATGGGCCAGTGTACAGGGGAGTAGGCAGGCACCTAATCCCAAGTGCACCTCCGTGAAAGTGGTTTATCTACTACTGACCCCCCGAGTGCGCATGCCCACCATGACGTCCCCGGTCAACGTCAACACTCCAATCTTATTGTACACAACGAGCTTCAATACACCATGCAGGCTACATTTGGATCCATGGCGGCCCATCTCTCGCACAAACACTCTCAAGAACACTCTATTACTCCTCGACTGCGCATGCGCACAATAACTTAACAGGTCAAGGTCGATAGCATCCAGCCTGATACTATAACACTTCAAATATATATAAATCTCTGGCTGAGTTTGACGCCATGATATCAGATATAATGAACTTGTAAATAAGAACGGAAATAGATCTCCAGAGGTCAGGCGTCAACTGATTTCTGTATTCTATTATCATGCATATAACGGCTACGAAACAAATGGAATTCCTTCTAACAAATCACAAAACATTATCATCTATATCACAACAATAAACACTGTACACGTGTTTATATTGAATGAACTTAGAAATTAGTTTCAAAATCGCCAAAAGCTGAAAATAATCCGTCTTTCTTCGGCTTTGCTTTCCAATTCTTTTCCTTGAACTGAGCCAACACGGAAGACCAAAAGTTAACCGGTCAAAATCGTATAGTAACTGAAAGCCGTCATTAACGACGGTGGGAATCAAGATAAAAAAACAGCAGATGTTATACTAAACCTAATAAAATCCCTCTGGGATTGAACTGTTTTACTACGGTCCCGATGTTTCGTTAAGGAACTGATGAAAAATTCAATTCTATAGAATGTTCGGGAATATAATTTATCTCAGTCACGCTTTAATCATGACTGTTCATTTAACTAATACATGACTTTCAAATGACCCCCAGCTAGGGGATGTGCGGAATACATGTAAGATAAGTTTTAAAAAAACGTGCTCCAGAACCTACCAGGAGAGAATAATATATATTTAGTGAGCATCAGATGTAAGCGACGGCTCAAAATATGGAAAGATGGAACAGGGATGGGGCGGTGGGGATGATATGTTACATGCAAGAAAAATCATGAGTTGAATTCACATTCTAGAATACACCATGTATTACCTGTTAGTGGGATTCACGATTAGAGATGAATTTGATTAGAACACTCTTGCCATGTATACCTATACATAAACCTATTCATATATAAGTTGATTTTACATCATTTCTCCACTAAGAAAGTAACATGTATTGTTCCCTCTTGCCGAATTTCTATGGAAATCTGTTTAAACTTCATTCAAATGATATACATGTAAATCTCGGATTTTTTTTTTTTTTTTTTCAATTAATAACCGTTATTATCAATTTTATTTCATATTAAGAGATTTAATACATCAAACTGTTGAATTTGAAGCTAGAATTACTTTCACATCAGTTCTAATTGCATTCGCATTCTTTTTGAATGTAAATGTGACAAATATCCAGAACATATTTCAAGTATATCTAGCTTCATCTATCACTTCGGAAGATCTGTGATATCAAAAACGTTCTTATTGATATCTTAACAAAATGTTTTGCCCTCCGAGATATTACCGACATCTTGATTGGCTCGTGGATTAATGTAACGGACCTCAATGGGATGGGAAGAACTTTGGGTTACTCAATAACTCAGGCTTTTAACTACAACTGTAAAGAGAGGCCGCTGATAATTAATGTTCCGTTTCCCGTAACCAGACCTCGTCTATATTTTGAGGGCAAATAATTAAAATCCATGAGGGATTTACATTATTATGACTAAAACTTGCTCATTTTCTTCATATATGTATACAATTGGTTTGCAAGTTATTAATAATTAATAATTATCGCACTCAGCATCTCATTCCATATTGATCAGGGTCTTGCTGAATACAGGGAGTCTCATTCCAATCTACATGTACAACAATGTTCAATTTCAGAAATTTAAGAAGCATCATATTGAAATAGGAAGTCTTGATGACCCCCCAGACTCACAGCTAGCTAAAAGCCTACATCAAGTCTTAGAAGCAACTTTTCTAGAAACAACTCTGCCCATCTGTTTAACCCTTTCTCACGCCTTCTATATAATTACCGAAGGGAACGCTATTGAAAAACTTACAAAATAAAATGACTTCTCCAGCTCACTTCTCTTTGCAACTTTGGATTATGCACACAAAACTACATACTTTCACATATACGTTCAAAACCATTTCAGCCTTGGCTGAAAACCATGCTACAGTCTGCATACATGTTTGGTTTAAGCGACTCGGATTCAAATACGAATGCACCACATGAGAGACAAGCATAAGATGATATTATGAAGTCAATTTCATAGACAACATTTCCTGCAAAATGAGATGATGAAGTTTATACTTCAAAGTTCTTGTCGTAGACCTTTTTGTTATTTGTACCCACATACACATAAAGTGTTTCCCTCCATCCTGAGTGTATGAACACGAAGAGTTATTCTTATCTCCACCGGAAATCAAACCCCACAAACCTTGATTCTTTCTCACCAATGAAAGATAACGAGGGTTTATTCTAATCACCGCATCAGTTCTGCTCTTGTCAACAGTCATTCAAGTTGAACTACTAGTATTTAATATAATTTCACTCCAGTGTTCTGTTACGTCAGTATTCAGCTGTCCTTCTTTGTGAACATATGTAATCGCTTATTCAACACTAGAATTGCTTCTCCGCTGTGTGCGCTTTCGTGTGGGTATTGAGCTGTCGATTCTGAGTACATCTCTGATCACCACCGAACATCTGAAATGCTTCTCCTCGCTGTGGGCCTTTATGTGGGCCTTCATATCCCAGTTATGTGTAGTTCTGTAATCACACAATGAACACTGGAACGATTTTTCTTCGCTGTGGTTTTTCAAGTGGGCATTCAGATACCACTTCTTTGTGCATTTATAAGGACAATAGGAGCATGTAAACGGCTTTTCTTCAGTATGAGTTTTATTGTGGACATGCAGCTGGCATTTCTGTGAACAACTGTATGAACACATTGAACACGCATACGGCTTTTCCTCAGTGTGAGTTCCCATATGTTTATTCAAATCAACCTGGTAATCACACACGAACTCACATACCAAACACTTGTATGGCTTCTGTTCAGTGTGAGATTTCATGTGCCTATCTAAGTCACTCCGACACTCACATATGCACGCGCATAATGGACACTTGTACGGCTTACCTTCCACTTCATGAATTATCATGTGTTTATTCAAGTCCCTCTGTCTGATGCAATTGTAATCACATGTTGAACACGGCAGGGTATCCTTTGTAACGTGGATTCCCATATGTTTATCCAATTCTCCCCGATGTGTTATGCCGTACTGGAACACTGAACACTTTAAAGGTTTCTCCCGCGTGTGTGTTCTCATATGGCCGCGCAACACATCCTGTCGTGAACACCTGTATTCACACACTGAGCACTTAAACGGCGTCTCTTTTGTGTGAGTCATGGTGTGTCTTATCCGAGACAATCTTGTTGCAAACATAGTTCCACAAAACGAACATGCATAGGTTTTCTCTCCAGTGTGAGTTTTCATGTGTGCGTTTAGAGTATCTGAACGTGCAGTCATGTACGAGCAAACTGAGCACTTGTAAGGTTTGTCTCCAGTGTGGGCCCTCATGTGTACAGTTAGGCTTGAATGTTGTGTGAACCTGAAGTCACACACTGAGCACATGAATGGTTTCTCTCCGGTATGAGTTGCCATGTGCGATTTCAGACTGGCGCTCACTGCACATCTATACGCACAAATAGAACACATGTATGGTTTCTCTCCAGTGTGAGTTCTCATGTGTGCATTCAGATGCTGCTTTTGTGTACATGTATACTTACAGGTGACACAGTTGTATGGTTTCTCCCCGGTATGAATTCGCATGTGCGTAATCAAATGTATCCTCTGTTTACATTTGTATTCGCACATCAGACACTTGAACGGTTTTTCTCCACTGTGAATTCGCATGTGTGTTTTCAGCGTTTGTCCTGCTGCACACCTGAACTCACACACTTCACACTCAAAAGGTTTTACCCCAGTGTGAATTCTCATATGTACTTTCAGCGAACTGGATACCGTACACTTGTATTCACACAAGGGACAGCTGAATGGCTTTTCTCCAGTGTGAATTCTTGTGTGTACATTCAGTGCGTTCTGTCCTCGGCATCTATAATCACACGACGAGCACTTGAATGGTTTCTTCCCAGCGTGAATCATCATGTGGACACGTAATCCACTTGATACAACGGACTTGTAACCACACAACAAACACTTGTACGGTTTCTCTCCAGTATGAGTTCTCATATGTACGGTCAACTGATCCTGTCGTGCACACTTGTATTCACACATTGTACACTTGAATGGCTTCTCCCTCGTGTGAATTCTTGAGTGCCTGTTCATCTTTATTCGATTTGTACACGTATACTTAGACCAAACAGCTGTAAGGTCCCTTTCCAGCAGTTTCTTTTGAGCTCATATTGGCTGTTTCGACTGCAAAAATATTCATGGCACAAATCTATTAAATGTATAGCATAGTTTTATTCCACATATCGAATACCACTCCAATACTGCTAATCGGAAACTTCTGACTCTCTGACGGGAAGTTTGCTGAAGTTCTTTTCTTTTCGGCTCTGGTTATCTGTACATCGCTCAGTTTTCGCAAAGCTGATCGGCTGTTGTTCCGAACTGATATCCACAAACGGACAAGGTTACTGCTGTAAAGTAAAACTGTTTAAGTTATGGTAATAAATAAAAACCAACATTAAATTCGGAAATTCAGTCGGAAATTCAGAGACAATGTCCTGCATTTCAGCTACTTCAACATTGAATTAATGGAATATGTCCAAGATTTCAGGCTACAATCCCTAGAAATTGAGTTGTGGAGTTTTGGTCTGAATTTAAGAGAGAAATCCCTGAATCAAAACAAGATGAATTTCTCACCAAAAGTACTCGGACATCTTAAAATGGGATAAAAATCAACAAATGACGCAACAGAACCATGTATTCATTTTACTGGTGCTTCCATGGTATCATAGGACTGGCAAAAGTTGGCATTCTAGATTTAACGGTTGGAGGGTGCAAAGTGCTCCCGAGGTTGAAAACTATGCTTCTGAAATCTCCCAAAATCCACTCTTAATCACTTCCAACAAAAAGGAAACATGTAAATGGCTAATAAATGAATTTCCAATAATATTCCCCTCCCCCACCCCGATTCCCTGCTCCCACAACTCTAACAAATAAGGCTGGAAACGCTCAGTTTATCTGTGAAACTGCTAATATTTTTTAAGAAAGGATGGTGTCTCTCTGCTTTTATTACTTATTCAACAATAACTATATGTGTTTGGTATTATAAAGCAAAATGGGGAAAATTTGACCCGGAAAATTTGATTTATTGAGCATCAAGCAAGAAAAACTTCAACTCTCTCTATGTATTCAGTGTTATGGCTTTTAAGTGGTATACATGCATTTGGATACCAAATATTTTTAACGAGTATGGTGACCCCCCATTTTTTGTCATGGGTCTTTCAACCTGATGGAAAAATACTGAAATTTAAAAAAACATGCATTCAACCTCTGGAAATGAACGTCCTCCCCTGCCTTAATCCTGCTTGGAATTTGGGAAAATTCAATATAGCGGCCACCAGTCCTCTGAGAATTTGCTTAAAATGAAATGCATGTTTTGTTCTTCAAGTTTTCCCAAAGCCATCTATTTTACCCGATTAATCACACTGAGGCTTGTGATGAAAACGGATGCGACCCCCTACCATCCGCGCAATAAAAAACGAGTTTGAAATCACACACTAGTCTATTTCCATGATTTCCGCATGATGGAAAAGTTTGGACATCAATCAACCACAGCTCACTGTTCATGAACAAATGCGTCATTAAGGATCCGCTGGTGTGGCATCCTTGTTGTTCTTGTTTTATTACAAATTGGTGTCACTGCATGTTGCAATATAGTCGTCCTTATTTTCCAAGTATCCAGTTTTGATGAAAAACCACCAGTGTACACTGGGTCAGGCAAAACAGTATTTACTGAACTCAGTACCTTGGATCTGATTTCAAACAGGTGACTTCTGAAGCTTATTATATCTTGCTGTAAAACACATTTGTATGTGTTTTAGTCTTGTGTACCGGAAATTGGCGAAGCTCACAAAACTTTTTAAACATGATTATTCAATTATCAATTTGCATCAATATCGCGTCCAGTCAGCGTGAACAGCTCGCTGTGATTTGTTATTGTTAAAAGTTACCGAACTTTTTTAAGTGACATCAATCTGTTACAACAGCAACAATTTCACTTGGTTATTCAAGTGTATATTCCCATCACGTCATTTTCTGCATGGCCGACGTTTGACAGAATGAATAAATTAAATTCTCTGACCTCTGAAAAAATTAAAATAACTCTGGTAAACGACATCAAAAATTTAATACTAATGGGTTCTTTCCACATTAATCCTTGCTGTCTTGCCCCGATGTCGGCGACAGGTGCAAAGCACGTTGGCCACCGCGTGAGCTACGGTTTGTTCTCATGATTTCTTTCCTGTACTCGGGGCGCTTTTTCCACTATTTTGTTAAATGGTGTAGGCCTAAATATGATAATATGTATCATATATTCTTACTTTCCAAGAAAGCACCGATAAGCTAACATTTATGATAATTTTGGCAACTTCAGGTCGAAAATACCAGTTATCGTCGATTAAAAGTATTTTCTGATGTGGCCAGCCAGGTGTCGGTTCACCGCCCGCTGCCATCGAGGCCAGACAGCATTGTCCAGCGATCAACTTGAACCATATAATGCACATTCCCATTGTAGGGAATGCTGTTGGAATGAGACTGTTCATCTACAAAATATTATGATGTGCAAAAAATCCGATAAATGTGGAATTGAGGGTTCATGTACCCGACAAAGTGATCTCTCTCTCTCTTCCATTTGTGCATTTTTGAGAAAATCTCTCGGGTTTCCGCAAAGGAACCGAAAGAAGCACCTGGCTATGAAGTCGGCTAGGGACATCTTCGATATATCAAACCAATTTCTATAGGTTCCCACTTCAAGTTCAGAGCGTGAGCGTAAAAATTGGTTTGGTGAACGAAGACCAGGGAGGACGTTATGTTTGTCCCCAGAAACAACAACAACAATCCCGAGTCACTTATTTTTCCTGTCCACTTACCGTCGTGAGGAGTATGTGTGTATACATTGATGAAGTTGATGTTATAAGGTACGTATTTAAATATCTATTTCGGTCGAGTTACATGAAACTGAATTTTGCTGTTGGTCGCGCCCTTCAGCTTCCTTTCTCCATTCCAAGTTCACCTGGTCACGTATTACTCACATCCTCGCGAGCCAGTGTATTAATCGATAGGTTACGATCATTACACTGGCTTGGCTATAGTTACAATCTCACGTTCAGCTATTTCCGTATTGGCGGAACGAGCCTCTCACCCAGAACGCACAAATCCCCACCCGTGGGGAGCGTATGGCGATCAAGTAGTGAACCGACTACGAAATAGTGCCTTTGGTAATCGATCGATCCGATCGCATTTTATTGTGAAATGAAGTTAATTTTAACCAAACGAACATAATTCATTCAGATTATACAAAACTGTTTCTATGTTTAGTTGAATAATAGCAATCTATCCCCAGAACTCAGCAACTGGGCTAATCTCCGCCAATACGGAAATAGACGAATGCGAGATTGGTTCCGCCGAAAACGAATTGTGCACATGATAAGATTCTTTATTGTACTGAGCATCCCATTTGGGACTGAGTATAAAGCACATAAAACGTACAACAAATAAGAAAATAAATAAACTGATGCGACGTTTCCGTTTCCGCTCCCAGAAATCCACTAGGCCAGAGGTCAGTTTTCGCAGCTAAAGCGAGTTCTGGGGCTAGATTGGGTGAGTTACGGTACCGATAGCATTTCTGGATATAAATAGCTCGAGGGGAATTCCACTAAACCGAACCAATCACTAAGTGTGCTGAAGCAGCTCATCAGACCAATCCGCAGCGAAGTTTGAGTTTTGACTGGTTTGAATTTCATCGCCCGCCAGACTAGCTTTGAAGTTAGGCTGAAATCGACATCTGGTGACAAGGCGAAAACCGCAAGCTTCATATACCGACGCGCCAATTCAAAACATCCGCTGGGGATGAAATGTACGCGATTGTATAATAGACAAGAACTCCTCCGAATCACCAAAACGGTCCAGGTAAACCTTCTGCGAGGATTTAGGATTTACCTGGATTTGTGAAGATGGTATACTCAAGGACGTACTGTCAATCAACCTCCATGCTCTCCCATTCAGTCCTGTTGCTTTTGCCCCGCAGTAGCTTTTCCTATACTAACTCTTCAAACTAAACCTGTATGAGATTCACATACCGTACCTACCTTGACTTCACTCAATGATTTCACAAAACTTGTTGGGTCAACGCGCACGTGTTCCTATTCCAGATTGATAAATGCGCACGTTGAAAACATTCTATACCAGAAAAGTATGACCTGTTCTTGGTGTGGAACACGGACCGCTAGCGAATCATGGACAATTCCGAAGAAAACACACATTCGAATAGGCATGCTTAATTCATTATCTGCTTTTCATATAAGCCTTGAATGATATGATACCAATATGAAGATTTTTGAGGCTCCATCTCTCACTGTCACTATTTCTGTCACTGTGAGCTAGGGCTCATTGCTCTGTTGTCTGGTGTCCGTATTGTATATCGTAGAAAAGTATTCATACTAGAATTAAATAATAAGCAGAATTGTGAACCATTCGTATTTTGTTACAAATAAGAATGAGATAACGTAATAAAACTGCAAGAATCGTTCAGTAATGAACATGCCAAACATAGAAAGTTATTTGATCAAAAATAATAGTTTCATTCAATGGCAGATACACTGAGCTCTGCATGTTATTGTAATGCCTGTTGAAGATGGAGTGTGATATACGATGGTCTACCATACTGTGTATAATATATACAAAACAGTGCTTCTTAATGTACTGGGCCATTTGTTGAAATATAGCTTTTGCAAGATGTACCCAGCCAAGTTATTACTCATTAAGGTCGTTTTAGGGGATTATGACCATCTTCACTTGGACAAGTTATCGCGGAATATGAAGAGTAGGGGAAGGTGGGGCAAAATGAAACCCTCTTGCGCTCTTTTTACTACCGTCTAAAAACAGTTGTGTACTAAAAGTACACAGATTGTGTACCAGAGGCACACACCACGGTTAAAAAAAAAATTTAACATCTACAATCACTGTGTAGCTGTTATACACAAAAAAGTACACATATTGTGTGCTTCTGATACACAATTTTTGTAGATGTGCAATTCTGTACACAACTGTTTTTACAGAGTAGGAAGATAATGTTAATCTTACGATAATCTGAGCAAACACCCGCCTAGTTACTCGGCATAATTTGGTTATTTAGCATCAAACGTGGTTGACTGTTATGGGTAATATGGATAGGCCAGGTGCATATATATTTGCCGATGGGTCGAAAAGTCGACGGAAAATGAAAAAGTGTTGAATTTGGAGTCCTAAATTCATTTTAACAGTAGTAGTATAGTCAGCGCATATCCAGTAGCTGGCGCCTCACTGCGCATGCGCGAGAAACCGAAAGTGGTGTGGTGTGCGCAGGAGTGATCTGCGCAAGTGTGACGTCATGTATGACGTCACTTCCGGTCTGCGTGAATCGGGCCTGACCTGGGTATGACTGGTTGACCTATACCTGGGTCGTCGGGGTTTTACATCCGGGTTCTTGAGGGGGAATATGCATGTACTGACCTGTACCGGGTTTGTTTGGTCTGTGTGCGCAGGTGTTTTCTGCGCAAGTGTATGACGTCACTTCCGGTCTGCGTGAATCGGGTGATGGTCTCGTGACCTTAGGGGGGTGTATTCCTCCGCGGTGATGCTGTCTGGCGGACGTGGGGAGAAGCTTCCGCGGACAGAAAGTAGTCCCAAATACGTAGGTTTTCGTGAGAATCATCTGGAATGTTCGGCAATCTTCAGGGGCGAGAGGGGCCCCTATTGAACCGATTGGGTCGAGTGAGGTGTCAAAGTGAAGCGCTCCTCCAGGGCCATCCAGTCAAGGGTGGGTACATGTAAAATTAGGATTTGTCCCGAAAATATAAAAAGTGGAACACGGACTTTACCCATAAAATAGGGGGAAACCCCTGTCAACCCTATCCAAAAGGGCTAATATCAGTCCCCGGGCCATCAAGCTTCGTCTGGAGCTGTCCTTCACCAGACGCTTCTGTCCTTCCCCAGACGGAGACTTCTGTTGTCCGTGTGGGGACGGCTGCGTTAACATTTGTACTAGCTCATGTTATACGGATACATACCAGGCCAGCACGCATCTCAATATCTATGGCTTCGCAAACATGTAATATATACCTGACTATACGCTAAGAATTAACGTTCTCGCAAGCTATTTACATTCCGTACATATTCCATTATTTAGAATAGAAATAAAACATAATATATACCAGGTAGCTCATGACTATACGTTGATATTATAACATTCATATTATCATGGTATGGTATTTCTTGTCTTTAAGAACCAAGGCTCTTGCAAACTGAATTATATTTATTAGATATTCCATGGAAAAAATGCAACACTGCAACATGCACCGGGTATAGGCCTACACCTATACGCTATTCGAGTATAACATCCATATTACAAAAGGAGTCCATCTCTTAAGCTGTAAGGCTCTTGAAAACAGTTATCACGACGCCATGTTTCTCTTAAGCACGAAAGGCTCTCGCAAATTAATAATTACATTTATTTTACACTCCTCAAAAGAAAGATATACAACACTACAAGCCATGAATATCCAATGTTGAAATTGACTGTTTTAATAGTTATCTGACCAGAATCTACGCTGATAAATAGCTTGTATCACTGACGTCCCTACTCTCCTGGGGGGGGCCTGGTGCCGGCACTTGACATATGACCCCGCCAATAAAATTAGCTGTCAACTAACCCATACTTAAAATACTTTGCTGGGGGAAATAAGCTAACCACATTCATGGAATGTATAAATTATATACAGTGCACCAGTATAGGTTATACGCTATTAGTACAACATGAATAGTATAATGTCAGTTCGTCTCTTAACATCTAAGCTTCTCGCAAACTATATTAATTACACATCCAATAAGAAATGTTTTACTGTATATCAGGCATATATGGTAGAATGTCAGTGCTAACATGGTAGTTCTCCTCTTAAGAACTAAGGCTCTCGCAAAGTAATGACGTCAATGTCATTTCCATAAGAAGAAATACAACACTGAGTAAAAAAAAACGTAATACGCGTAACGATATTACAAGAGCTGAGGCTCTCGCAAACTTTCTACATTTATTATATGAGCGAAATAATACACTATATCATATATACCAGGTCTACGAAAATAGGTTAATATTATCAAATTAATATTATCATCGTATGGTAATTCTCCTTAAGAACCAATTTTCTTGCAAACTAATTACATATTATGAAATGTTCCATGAAAAGAATACAACACTATATGCAACAGGTTTACACATAGGCTAAGCCATCTGCAGTACAACATCAATATTATAATATCACTTTTTTTAGATCTAAGGCTCTCGCAAACTAGTATAATGGTTTGGTAGTTCTCTTCTTAAGAACCAAGGGTATCGCAAACTAATTACATTTATATCATACTCCATGAGAACAATATATACAACACTATATAATATTTACCTCGCACCAGTATATACGCTATTACAGTAAAACATCAGTAGTAAATGGGAGTTTGTCTCTTAAGATCTAAGGCTCTCGCAAACTGATTACATTAAGTACATATCCCATGGAAAATAAAAAAAAAATAATGGTATATATCTAGTATATGCAGTATAACATTAATAATATCGTGGCAGTTCCTCTCTTAAGAACTAAGGGTTTGCAAATTAATTACGTCAATTACATTCTCCATTAATACAAATAAACTCTATAACACACCGGGTATATGACTACGCTACTACAGTATAATATCAATACTATAATTGTAGTTTTTCTCCTAAGCAAACTAATTACATTTGATTAAATAGGTCATGAAAGAGAAAGAAAATATATACCAGTTATATGCCTATTCGTTTCACAATACAAGATCAACACTGTAATTGCTGTTCGTCTCTTAAGAACTAAGATTCTCGCAAGCTAATTATATTGATTACATATTCAATAAAGAGAAATATTCAAGACTATACAATATAAACCGGGCACTAATACATGCCTATGCGATATTACAGTATAATATGAATGCTACAATGACAATTACTCTCTTAAGATTCGAGGCTCTCGCAAATTAAATATTCATTACATATTCCATCAAATGAAATAAAATATATGCCTATACGCTACAGTAAAAGGCCAATACTATAATTGCAGTTCTTCTCTTAAGAACTAAGGCTCTCACAAACTAATGAAAGATTAGTTGAATCTTCCATAGAAAATGGAAATAAAACAATTTATAATGTACCGGGGATACATGTACGCTTACACACAATAACACTACTACTTGGAGACATCTTAGTGATCGTATGTGAATAGTTCTCGGTTGTCGCAGGTCTAAAGATACACAGTACTAGTCTAAACTGGACACTGACTCACGCATGCGATGGCAATGAGAAAGTACGCCTAGTTGTAACTCATATAGTGTATTTGGAGAAATCTTACTGAACAGTAAATGAAAAGTTATCGTATTTCAATCGTTTTCTTTATTGTTCCATTGTTCTTGAATTTTATTTTGAACAATTTGTACTAGTGTACTAGTGAGAAACCTTCTCTCTCGTCGACTTTGTGACAAAAGAGATGATTACAATTTCGACATCGTAAACTATCCCTTTCTAGACAGTAAATTCCAGTGGGACCCGCATTTGGCGTATACTTATCTCGCCTCGTAGCATTTGTTAGATCCTGTGTCAAATGTGACGATTTTAATGAACGCAGAAACTTATCAAACATGGCTATACCACCAAACGCCTTCACTCATAGTTTCTCAGATTTGGCGATACTTATCTCGTGCTGATAGCAAAATACGAGCGAAGTGAGCAAGACCTCTCGTAACTTGTCTCTAATCCCGCTTAACCGGAGGCTAGGGACCGTATGGACCCAAGTACTTCAACATCCTCATTGTGTTCATGTGGACAGTCAAAAGCAAAGCCTGACTGACATACAACATTTTCTACATGAAGACTTTACAGCGAATATCATATGTATTGAAGATACTGATCAGCGATACGCATTTGATATTTTTTTAACCTCATGATGTCTTGCTGGCAACTCTTCTCTCTTGCAGAAAACTAGCCTATGTTTATGTATACTATGATTGTCTTTTTCTAATTTGCTCATAATGCTGTTTTTCGGAATATGGAATAGGTCTTCGGATTATGGACGCGGATATACTTTAATGGACGGCGGCTGAACAATGAATGACGGACCAGACGGTTGTGTCCCATGAAATCGGCGACATCTATGCATAGCGTTCACTTCCTATTAGTCTGAACTTGCTCTAACCCCTCCCCAACGACGATAATATACTATATATTGCCTTTGGCTGGGCCAAGCGGTCCCAGCGAAAGACAAAGATAGTATAAACAAGCAGCCAGAGGATGCTAGGTCCCCCGCCGAAATGGCAGCAATATTTTTTAGCATTGTTGGTCTTAGGGGATATACATGAGGGAGGCAACTGCTGCTTCATAGGCGTTGGATGTGGAAGGGTCTTTCTGCCTTCCCAAGTTTTAAGATCAACTCAGAACGATTGACTGAAAGTTGATTGCTTCTGTGATATAGTTTCCATGCAGTGAAGCACTGAGAAGCATCCCCAAGTGACATCTCAAGGCATTATCTGCAAACCAAATTTGACGAGAAGCTGAAGGCATCAACCTGTTGCCCGGAAACCAAATTTTAAATTGCCACCAGTTGTCGCCACCTGTAGGTGCAAGTGAGCGAAATGCAATCCCAAGCATCATCTCATGGCATGGTAGCCTACATGTATTAGCCTATAGTATCTTCTACAGGGGGCTAATGATCGGCTGATGCAGCAACAACAACATTTTCCCAGTTAGACGGCAGATTCAAAAACGAGGCCGCGCTATGTCATCAGTCAACTGAGACAGTCACGTGGTTGTGTATGAAGACTGGGGTGGGTCTTATCTAATAGTGATCCAATGAAAATGCTCGTATTAGTTTAAAATGGCGGGGTCGAATGACCAATCACTGAACGGGAGACAGCTGGAACAGTATGTTGACACTGTCTGTTAATACAGGGGCGTCGGAAGCAAATTCAAAGTGGTACGGCCACTATCATTGCACTTTAGGTGAGGATCCAGGGGCCGCCCAGGCCCCAGATGCTCCTGGGGTCTAGATCGCCGAAGAAGCGTTCTGAGCGATTTCTGGCGTCAATCAAAATCACTCTGCATTGAAGTATATTTTTAGTTCTTTCCTAACCCTTTTACCATTGAAAACGCAATCGATGGTGGTTTTCTGCGATGCTGAATTACAAAAAATTGTGTATAGTATAGTACTGTATCCTAGGCACATCGTGTAGAAGTAACCGAGATGATGCATCGATAATGTATACCAAATTTTACATTGAGCATTTGAACAGTGTCAGAGATAGAGATCATTAATGATTTTACATAAATTAAAGATGGTTGCCCATCCTTCCCGTCACTCAGAGGAACTAATGTGGTTATTCATTAATGCAAGTCTCTTCATACATCGATGCTGTAAATCAAGTTTCGTATAGAACATTTGAATGGTATCAGAGATAAACATCATTAAAGATTCTGAATAAATTAAAGATGGCCGCCAAGATTTCCGCCCAATCAGAGAAACCAGATCTGTCATTCATCGTAAGTCTCTTGATGCATCAATGATGTATACCAAATTTTCCACTGAGCACTCCAACGGAATCAGAGATAGATCATTAATGATTTTGCCTAAATTAAAGATGGCCACCAAAGGTTTTCAGTCAATCAGGTCCCGATTCAATGTATCTGGATGTATTGATGATACATACCTACCTTCATATAAAACAATTGAATGGTAACCGAGATATGTATGCTATCATTATCGATTTCGCATGAATTAAAGATGGCATCCAGGGTTCCCAGCTAATCAGAAAAGCCTGTTTGGTAATTCGTTGAAAGTTGCTTGATGTATCGATGATGTATATCAAATTTCGTATTGAACAGTTGAATGGTTTCCGAGATATGGATCATTATCCATTTTGCATGAAATTAAAGATGGCTGCTAAGGTACCAATCAGGTCCCAATTCTATAGGCTTCTGGTCCTTGACTAGGCAAATAAGCATACCAAATTTGGAATTCATCAGCGAAACAGTTTTCCGGCTATCTCGCTCACGAACGGACGTACAGACAGACGGACGTACAAGATGATGACAATACCCCATGGCCAAAAATGGCCGAGGGGTAAAAACATGGGTCTGTGCCTGATAAATTTTAAGCCTTTTGGGGTTGCAACTCATTCATAGAAAGCTCCCTGTACATGAACAACTGCACTGACAACTGCATGCCATCATCTGTCAGTCTGTAGACCAGCAAGGTTGAATTCAGTTCAATTCAGGAAATTGATCATATGCACAGTGTGCACCCAAACATTAGGAACACAGTTGTAATTAATATAGTAATATACGTGTGTAGACAAATGATTGGTGCAGAAGCTTCAGGGTAAATCCTATGATGTGCAATACAATTATTTGTTAGCAAAATTGAAGGAAATGTTGTCCTTCGTTTAAGATGACACGAAATTCAAAAATCAGGGATTCAGTACTGCGGGGATTTCCCCGCCAGTTATTTCACATTATACTTCTGAAATAAAATATGGTTCATGCAAAAGCTTTAGGTTAAATCATATGATGTGGAATAGAATGATTTCATATAGCAAAATTGAAGGCCCATTTTGACTGGAACGGACAAGAAGAAGAGAAACTCAGTGGTGCCACCTTCAGGCAGATGTTGCTGAAATGCAATACGGACTGGCGTCCTGTTGCAGGGAATGCGTATTCCGAATTTCGGAATAACCCAACACAGCATTAGGAAGTTATCGCTTCGAACAGATGTACACGGAAAAAAAATCTATTTTGACACAGTGGCGCCACCTTCAGGCCGATGTTGGTGAAATGCAATACGGACTGACCTCTTGTCGCAAGGAATGCGAATGCTGAATTTCGGAAGAATCCAACAGAGCGTTAGGAAGTTATCGCTTCGAACAGACATGCACGGACGTACACGAACATCCACGGACTCAAAGAAGCAAGAACCAGTGGCGCTACCTTCAGGCAGATGTTGCTGAAATGTAATACGGACTGGCGTCTTGTCACAAGGAATGCGTATTCTAATTTTGGAAGAATCCAACAAAACTTTAGGAAGTTATCGCTTCGAACAGACATGCACGGACGTACACGAACATCCACGGACACAAAGAAGTAAGAACCAGTGGTGCCACCTTCAGGCAGATGTTGCTGAGATGTAATACAGACTGGCATCTTGTCGCAAGGTATGCATATTCCAAATTTCGGAAGAATCCAACAAAGCATTAGGAAGTTATCACTTCGAACAGACGTACACGGACATTCACGGATACGAAGAAGCAAGAACTAGTGGCGCCACCTTCAAGTAGATGTTGCTGAAATGCAATACGGACTGGTGTCTTGTCGCAAGGAATGCGTATGCCGAATTTCGGAAGAATCCAACTAAGCGTTAGAAAGTTATCAATTTGTCGTCGTTGGTCAGGGGTTAAGGAAACAGACTAAATTCCTGCGTGTAATTTTATATATAAGGTTTCCTGCTCGCTGATCAACCAATCTGCATGCGCCAGTAATATGGTAACCACCCCCTCACATAATACTGCTCAATTGTAATCCACACAATATACATTAGATCTTCCGCCAATTTCGTGTGATCAGTATGTGAATCGTTCTCATGGTACATGTGGTAGTTTCATGCATCTATATACACAATAAGTCTATACAAGTAACTAACTCACGTATGAGACAAGAAGGAGAAAGCATGTCTTTCTCCAGACGCCTAGTTTGTAACTTATATTTTATGTGTTTGGACATATATCGCTGGAGATTTAAAGCCAGTTGATCTTATGTGAATCGTTCTATTGGTTGTTCCAATCCTCTAGATACACATTAAGTCAAAACAATTCACTAACTCGCAATGTATTTAAATAGGTCGGCTATGATTATGTTATCGTGTTCCATAATAGTTTTTGTCAGAATGTTGTTAAATTAACAGTGATGCGCCATTCTCTGCTTTGTAAATATGTTAGCACTATTTCTGTC
The DNA here is from genome assembly GCA_036873755.1 of Hanleya hanleyi. Classification (NCBI taxonomy): domain Eukaryota; kingdom Metazoa; phylum Mollusca; class Polyplacophora; order Lepidopleurida; family Hanleyidae; genus Hanleya; species Hanleya hanleyi. Next base: position 101,057 of record JAVTVY010027875.1, read on the forward strand.
CGTCAAATTATCATTCTGTGTAAGTTATATTAAATAGAATAGAATAGAATAGAATAGAAGCTTTATTTATTAAAACAATCGATAAGCCATCATCTATCGATGCTTTTCCTGGGAGCCGAGTGCTATAACAATCATAATAAAAACAGTGTATATAGGATACATAATATGGAGCTCACATTCTAAGACAGTAAAAATCATGTTTTGACTTAATGAAAGCATCCCCGTAAAATGTATTTAAAACATTCGTGTTTAAACACAGCCAAAGAGGGACCGTTTCTGACACGGTATGGCAGAAAATTCAACGCCGCTGGGCCGGAGACTGAGAAAGCTCTCTTATGAAAATCTGTTCGTTAAAATAATTGATCTGTATTTACATAGGATCTAGTAAATCGGGTTTGTCTACTTGTAGACAGTATGAGCTTATCCTTCAAATAAGTGTGAGCAGACCCATGTAAGCTGCTGTACACCAGGACACATTCACTGTACATTACGTGCTGTCTAAATGGAAGCCACTTTAGTCGCTTGTATAATTCGGTGGTAGAAATTTCGAAACTACAATCTAAGATTAACCGAGTAGCTCGTTTTCTTTGTACTTCAATTTTTTGTATATTAGAATCTGTGAACGTTCCCCAAATACTAACACAATAGTTTAAAGGTGGTTGAATAAAACAATTATTAAAAAACGTTACTCTTGCAGACAGATGTTTAGACATATACGGCTTGAGAGTAAATGCTAGATGATCTTATGTAAATCGCTCCATTGGTTGTTCAAAGCCTCTAGATGCACAATTACTCTATACAAGACACTAAAGTGCGTATGAAACGACACAGAGAAGCCATGTCCTTCCCCAGACGCCTATTTTGAAACTTATGGTTTATGTGTTTGAAGATATATTGCTGGAGAGTAAATGCCTGTTAATCGTTCCCGCAGTTGTTTCAAGCCTCTGGATACGCAATAGGTATATACAAGTCAAGAATTCACTTATGAGACGACACGGAGAAAGCGTGTCTTTCCCCAGACGTCTATTTTGTAACTTATAATTTAGGAGTTTGGAGATATATTGCTGGAGAATAAATGCTAGATGATCACATGTGAATTGCTCCCTCCGTTGTTTCGACCCTCTTGACACACAATAGGTCCATACAAGTTACTAACTCACTTACGAGATGACACGAAGAAAGCATGTCCTTCCCCAGACGCCTAGTTTGTAACTTATAATTTAGGTGTTTGAAGATATATTGCTGGAGGTTAAATGCCAGTTCATCTTATGTGAAACGTTCTCGCAGTTGTTCCAAGCCTCTAGATACACAGTTATTCTTCACAAGGCCCTAACTCACGTGAGACACGACACGGAGAAAGCATGTCCTTCCCCAGACGCCTAGCTTTCAACTGAAGTTTTAGGTGTTTAGACATATATTGCTTGGGAGTAAATGCTAGATGATCTCACGTGAATCGTTCCATTCGTTGTTACAAGCCCCTACATACAAAAAACGTTCTCTTGGATGTTCCATGCCTCTAGGTGCACAATAATTCTACACAAGGCCATAACTCACGTGTGACACAACACGGAGAAAGCATGTCCTTCCCCAGACGCCTAGTTTGTAACAAATGTTTTAGGTGTTTAGATATATATTGCTTGAGAGTAAATACCAGTTAATCATATGTGAAATTGTTCCCTCGGTTGGTTGTTTCCAGCCTCTAGAT